>VZRS01007982.1:280623-383505 GCA_013398055.1 Ifrita kowaldi
AGTGAACGGGGCCCGTGCGGGGGTGGCAGCGCGGTGCCGAGGCCGCCGGGCCCAGCAGAGCTGCCCGCAGTGCCCCTGCCCGCCGCGGGCCGAGGTTGTTACAGGCATCCCTTCAGGAGATCACTGCATTGTCAGGGTTGGGAGGGAGCTCTGCAGATCATCCCGTCCACTCGACTTGCCAAGGCAGGGTCATGTAGAGCAGGTGACACAGGAACGCTTCCAGGTGGAAACGTCTCCAGGGACGTCTCCAGGGGAAGACTCCACGACCTTCGTGGGCAGCCTGTTCCAGTGCTCTGCCACCTTCAGTGTAAAGAAGTTCTTCCTTATGTTCAGGTGAAACTCCGTGTGTCTTAGCTTATGGCCATGGTGGTTGCAGACCACCCTCTTGCCATTACGGCATGGCAGGTGCCGAGGGGGTTTATTGAGTGTTTGGGAGTGCTGCCGCCCAGGCTGCCCTCCGGCAGCGGCCGCCTGCTCTCTTGCCATTGAAGGTGACAAGATGTTACACACGGGTTTCGGCAATTGACAAACAGCTCCGTGTCCACACGTGCTGAATGAGCAGGCTGGCACCGCGGAGCTGGCAGCGAAACGAGAGACGAGAGACGGGCTCACAATTCTCAGATTAGTTTGACACATTTTTGACACTTCTAAGCATAGTGGGATGTGAAGAGTAAACTTAGAAGCATTTTTCTGCAAAAGCAGTTTTGGAGTACTACAGTGAAAGACAGAAGGCAGTATTACTTCAAAGAGCTTTTTTTCATGAGTATAATTCAGCTAGGAGTTGAGTTAGAAGCACTCATTTGGTGTTTGTGACACTTGAACTGATTCACATTAAAACCCCAACCTGAGAGTGTAAAACCAACGCCTAAACTAGAAAAATGTCGCGGGGAGATGTCATTTCTTTAAATGAAGGATTTTTGTGGTTCAGTTTTCTAGGTGACTCAACCAAGCAGAGCCTTATCAGTTTCATTTTGAAACTGCTCACCAGCCAGAGGAACAATGGGCAGTTCAGCACCAGAGTAAATTTCCAATGTCCTGGGTTTAGGCTGTTGTAACTCAGACCAGAATGTCATCTCCTACACACAGGATCAGTAGATACAGCACTTCCCCAACAAAATGCTTTAAGATGCATTAAAGGAAAGAGTGTGATACGGGCAGGTTATGTCTTCATAATCTGAATTAGGCTATAATTGCATATCTCTGCTGATGGTGCTGAGGTCAGTGAAAGCATGTACTGAATCAATTAATTTGTGACAGCTGAGTTTTTCCCTAGCTTAGTCTTTGGATTTCATTCAAAACTTTATTTAAAGAAACAACAATGTGTTAATTTGCTGTATGCTTTATGTGAAGCATTCTAGAAACCTGGAACCAAATCTTGGAATTTTTTTTTATGCCTAAATCTCCAGCTGACTTCAGTGGGAGTGTTACACAAGACAGGAGTTCAAGTGTGAGCCTTTTATGTGGTTAAACAGATAATTGATATGGGTGCGGTTATACCACTTGTTTTTAATATAAATAGCAGGGTGCTGGGTAGGCAGAGAGGGGTGGATGCTATGGTAATGGCATTTAGAACTGTTTCAATAAATATGTAGTTTGGGATTAGGTTGAGTGTTAATTGCTATTGGCACATGCAGTTTGTTACTATCATCAGGTGGAAGAGGCGCCGGCCGGCCATCGCACGCAGCTGCCCTTGATGGCTACTGCAGATAGGGAGGCTCCGTCCTCCTGGCCAGCTCAGGCTTGTGTCCATCCCTAGTTAGTGCTCTCACGTTGGCTCTCACTGTGACTCATGCCTGAGGTTCAGCCTGTAAATCCCAGCTGGCGATCAATATCTGGTGAAAGAGGAAGCCAAACGATTCTCGGCCTTGGGATTTAAAATGGAAGTGTAATGATGGGCTGTTCCTATTTACTAGAAATAAGACATAACTTTAGAAAAGGCTGCCTGTGAGTCCATTAATGTTGCAGATTGATTGATTGATAAGGAGTGTAGTAGATATTTTTTCTCAACTGTTAGGTGGGGTGTGATGCAGTGACTTAAAAGCTATTTGATATATAAGGCAGTGACCTTATTACGTAAATAAATCACACAGTTTATCTTTCTTATTCCTTTCTTAAGGCTGAATAAGGAAATGTGACTTTTTGGTTCTTCCTTAGAACTAATCTGAGTACTAATTTTGTTTTAATGATGTTTTAATTTTATTTATTGTTTTACAAAAATGATGGAAAGGCTATAACAATGGAAATAAGATCTGAAACATGTATATGATTAATTGGTTGTGTTTGTTTCTTCTAGGGAAAATCCAGAACGTACCTTTGATTTGGTACTGAAAGTAAAATGCCAAGCTTCAGAAAACGAAGGTAATACACTGTGCCTATGATATTTGCATAGAGAAATGAGAGCTGGAAAAAAGTACTTGGCATCCCAATCTAGTGTTATTTTATACTTTGAATTGTTTTTGGACTGAGATAGTGTTAGAATGTGCCTGTGATTATTTTATTGCTTTTTAAAATCTATTACTTTGTAGTTGTTGGGGGGTTTTGTTATGTTTTCATTTTGGCTGTTGTAAAAATATTTTTGTTCTGCATGATATATTTGCAAAACTTGGACTTGAAATGTATTTTCTACTCATAAAATGTTGATTCTGTGTAAGGTTTCATTTTAGAAGAACAGTTGACTTCTATCTATCAGGGGAATGTTAATTTTGATCAGTGTGGTAAAGTAAGTTATTTTCTGAACAACAATAGGAAGAGGCTTTCTTTGTAGCTCCTGTTTGGCATCTGCCTTGGTTTGCTACACCATACAAACAGCAATGAGAGCTGACTTGAGCTTGTATCAGCCATCACTTTCACATCTGTATAAACATGAGGTAAAAGAGATGTAGTACTGCAAGAGTTGTCTGGGAGAGGCTTTTTTTCCTCTTGGGTAAAAAGAAGATGGGATTTCCAGTACTGAAATTCAAGTGACCTCTTGAAAGTGCTGTGGGGGAACTCGGTTCATATTCTCATCCGAGGTTGTTGGCCTTACAAAAGCAAAGGGAGAGGAGGAGTCTTGTTGGCCTTGTGTTGTAGTCATGTTCGTCTGTGACAGCTGTGTCTTAATCTCAACTGTAAAAACAATAAACTGCATCTTAAAATAGACTATATTTCTTATCCTACTGTGCTAATGGTTACTGTTTCCAGAGTTTGCTACTCTAACAAGTAAGAGGCCTATAGAAGTTTATAGCCCCAAACTATTCCTTTTTTTTTTTTTTTAAATTTCAGAGAGCAGTTCTGTCAGTGTTAGTCATGGGAACGTGCCTATTGTGTTTGGAAAAAAACCCATTTTTGTTCAAGCTAAACAATTGTAGTTCTTCAGGTCTTTTAATTATTTTTGTGACCAGCCAGCACCCTTCAGTTTATCGCCTGCTTTTTTGATTTGCTGTTGGTATTGTCATAGTTTGGCAAATCAGGTGGACTTTCCTAACTCTGATCATTGTTGTGGCTTGTATCACATGGCACTGTTTGCCTTCTTTTCTCTCCCTTTTGCTGTTTTTGCCTTAGTGATTTCATAGATAATGTCTGGGAACCGTGCTTAGCTACTTGACTTTGGATCTGTTCCTCCTTGCAGTGTGCTTTTAGTCTCTGCCTCCACCCAGCATCCCTTCCTGGGGGCCTGTTCACATCTTGGCTTAGGCCCAGCTTCAGCCTGCAGATTTTATTCCCTTTCTTCCTTTCTCTCCTGAGGTCTAGACTGTTGGTAATCCTTCCAGGTCTTCATCTTGAAATTTTGAATAGTGTGGGCTTTTTTCTTCTGTGATGAGAACATGGATCTATATCCTTTTAATTCCTTTTATCTCCCGTTTGACTTCTGATTTTTCTTGTGCATCTTTCTGCCACTGCTGCCGTAAGAAACCACTTCTCATTGCTATTTCTCTTTTTGTCACAATCCCTTTTATGCCGTGTGGGCTCAGTTGCTCTTGGTTCATGGTGTGACCAAAGGCAGAAAGGAGGTTTGATACCAGTAATTTTTTGGAGCCTGCAGTGTGTGACTGGTGAGGAGTTTCGAGGTCTTTAGCTGGCCTGGAGCTTGTGTTGATTCTTGCATGCATGCACAGATCAGGACAAAAGTACAGTCCCTTTAGCCAATCTAACAGTGCTGGCTGAATATTCCATTTACCATCCTCTTGTTCTTGGTGACCCATCTGGGATTTGCATTAATGTCTTTCATATCATATGTGATTCAGATAACAAACTCACTCCAGTGAGGGCTTGACATCATATTTACATATGGTATTATGAGCACAGTGATGTATCAAATTAATATATCTGAATGTTAAAGTTATCTAAAGGAAATTCACAAGGGACAAGAGTGTATTGTCTTCACTGCCACTTTAGAAATGGAGCACAGGGCTTGTCATGCAAAACAGGGAGCTTTCAAGGTTGGTTTATTATAAGGCCTAACAAATTTGACAGTTACCCTGTATTGTAGGTCTTGCCTTTAAATAGATTTTCATGCTAGGATAATCTTTTGAATATATCATACTTGAAAACGTGATCCATTCACCTGGTTCTTTGCTCATGCCTCTTTCTTTCTTATGAAAGAGATTTGTGTTTAAATAGGGGCTTTCTCCCTCGCATCCCATCTGCTCCTTGTACTTGATCCTGAAGCTATGTCAAGACTGAATTTGTGACATCACTGTCACCAGTGTTGCCGTGGAAATATCACAAAATTATGATCTCCCTGCATGAGTGAGCAGCAGGAGAAGCCGACTTAGGAGAGAGAAAGACCTTAATGTGACCTGTGTATCTTTAAGCTTTTTCTTTTCAAGCTTTGCTGTAGTCTGCGTTCTCTTGCATTTTAATTTTCCTTTGCCAATGTGTAACTGTTCTAACAAATCAAAATTTAGGTGGCCCTGCAGGACGTGTAGCTCTTTCTAAGATGTTTTTATGGGGATGCTAAATGCCTTCAACAATGTGACATGCTGAAGAATTTTGCTGTTAAAATTGTTAAACACTTTTGGAAAAGTATTTTTTTGTAACTTCTTAATTTCAACATAGCTGTCAAGGAATGTCAGTTTTTTAGATGTTACATTGTCCCAGGACTTTTCCAACTGTAAAGGATCGTACATACATGAAATGCAGCAGGGTTTATATGTGTTAAGAAATTTGTTCTTCAGTCATTCAACTATTTACAACATAGGTGTTTACATTGAGTAGAAACCAAAGAGGTTTCATGTAGGTCAATATGAATTTATCACTTCGTGTGTGGTAGGTAGCTCCTGAATTGGTTGCAGGCTCACTTGTATGTAGGTTACAGACTAGCATGTATGTACTTGTAGCTGGATCAAAATTTTGTTTCCCATTGCGTATATGGTTGTTGGATTTTTTGTGACTTAAGAGTAGCTTCCATGCTTGAATATTTGTTATTGTGTTTTAAGCTACAAGAGTGCACAGTAGGATTGCTAGAGCAGTGATCTTCCAACCATTTCCTCAGGCAGGAGAGGAAAAAAAAGGATACTCTCTACTTAAATATTCTCATAATTCCCTCAACAGTTTAGGGTTGCTTACTGTATTTTCAGAATAAATCTCCAAAGAGGAGACAAAACCTTTAAGACCAACATCAGATTGTAGCCCATGTCAAAACTTCAAGTGCTTTGCAGTGCTGAGGGTGGTAAGCATCAATTAGTAACTAGTCAATATGACAACTTTTACTTATGAAAATTCATAACCTGTTTCTCACAAAACTTTGAGATGAATTAGCTTCTGTTCACCAGAGTTTGCTACGTGACTGGGACATAAGTGCTAAGCTATTCTAACAGTTTGGTATTTGTTAATTATGAATTTGGGTTACAGTGTGAGTAGCACCTTATAGCAAAAAGTTTTACACTGCCTTCCAGGCAGTTGCATATTTTTGTAATTCTTTTCTGTGTTATTCCTTAATGAGCGAGCAAACAAGAAATAGCAAAAATGTGTGCTCAATTTACTATCAGCAGTAGGCCTTCTGTATTAAATTTTCACTTACAGACCCAGAGGGCAACTTGATAACAGATATCATCAAAACTGCTGTGTTATTTTAAGGACAAGAATTGCTCTTTAGCTTTAGGGTGAAAAGCTTTTTGCACTTTGGGCTGAATCACCCTTACTGGGTATCACGAGTAAAGCAGGGGTACAGTTGTCCTAAGTGCACAGTCTTACATAAGGCTATTGCTCAACAGCTGCACCTACAGCAACTTTACTCTTCTGGCACTCTTTTGTCCCTTGAAAATTACACTGCAGCTGACACTGGAAGATGTGCTGGAGCCTAGGAATTGTCTGAACAAAGCAGTCTGCAGCTTCTTTTTTGCTATCCAGATCCTTCTATCATGAAAAGTAAATTGAATTTCTGGAAGGTTGATGTTTCTGAACTTTTCCACAGGAGATGTCCAAATTAATAGTGCCATTGTAATCTTTGTGAGGAGTGTATGTTTATCTGTGTACTGTGAGGGCACAAGCATAATCAGGTTGTGCATACGCACCTCTAAGTCTGAACTGTGGATTTGAGTAAACGGGCAGAGCTGAAGTTGGTAATTTAACTTCGACTATTAATTTTACATCCTGTGTATTGGTTCTGTTAAAACTGGGTTGCAGATGAAAAGGGCAGTGCAGATAGGGCAGCTAGCAGTAGAAAAGCAATGTGCAACAGCTTCTGTGAGCAAAGTCTTCAGCATTTCTGTCCATGGTTTCCCGAGAAGATGACTCAGATTGGTTTCAGTGTGGTTGAGAGACTGCTGTTTCCTACACCTTCATTTTCTTTGATTATAGCACATAAAAAAAGCAACAAAAAGGCTCCTCAGAGGCTGCAGGTAGATCCAGAAAAGTCAACCACTGAATGTTGTGGTTTGGGTCTAAAGCGGTCCTGACGGTTAAAGTTTTACCCTTTTAAAGTACCAGTTCATTTTCTGTTCAGTCTAAGAATAATTGTTGGAACACCCTTGAAATTTGGTTGCTTTTTCTCTATTTCTTTTTTAAATGCTAAGAAGTCTTATATAGCTCTAGGGCTAGATAATGCGATTTTCAGAGAAGGTGTTAAATAGGTTGCATTGAATTGCATGAATTGACTCCTGTAGTTTATCTTGCCTCTGCCAAAATGATAATAAATCTTAGTGATGTGTGATCTTTAAATTATTTTTCTTTAAAGTGTCTTCTTTTCATTAAATTTTCAAGAAAAAGCCACAAATCTGGTTTAGTTGTGTGTTGGTAGAGTTAAAAACTGTATGCATTAAGTCCAGAAATCAGTTTACAAATGCAGAATTCTTTGTATGAGGTTTGACTGCTGTCTATAAGGTGCTAACAGAATATGTAAATCCAGAAAGGTCCCAATTAAAAAAAAAGTTTAATGCAGTTGGTAGTTTTGTCCAAGGGTAACCTGTCTTGCTGTGGTAAGATTTTGATTAAGAATCTTCCAAAACTGCCCCTAGGATTGTGGACAGAGCAAGTGCTATTTTTTCTTTTTCTGTTTTTTCTTCACTCTAGGGAGTTGTTTGTTAACCACATACTCTGAGCCAGTGGGTGTAACATGCTGATCAAGATAACCCCTTTCCTCTGCTCTACATTTTTTTTGTAGAGCATCTCTTGAACCTGATGAAAAAGATAATTCTGTCAGCGTAACATGAAGTCTGCAGGATTTTTTTTTAAGAGCAGTTAAAACTTTTGATGCAGTCTTTATATACTGGTAACCTTTTTCCCTGTTGGTTTTAGCTGGAAGGGTAATAAATAAATAGTGGCCCACGGAAAGTTAGGTTTCTCTACTTTTTTAAAGCATGCTCTATTCTTCAGGTGACTATGGAATGCAACTATATGCTATATACTAGAACTAGATAAGCTATGAACTAGATAAGCTTTCCTACAAGTCTCTCATTTATGTGTATATTTTTAGTCTCAAATACTGTGTTAACATAATAGAATTTATTTTACACCAATAAAAAGTTAAAGGTGCTTTTTCAATTGGTAAAATGTCATTTCAGAGCATTGGATATCTGCTTATAGGCTTAGCTTAGATGCAGGTTTTGTGTATTAAAAAAAAACTTTCTTTTTATACTTTTCAGAAGTTTCATTAAGCTTAACATCCGCTCCCCTGCCCCCGCTGCCCCAACTCATTAACTCATATGTTATTTAGGTTAGTGCTACTTCCCTGTAGTGGTTTCTTGCTTTTCTGTTGAAATTTCAAAGCTAAAAAGGACATTTAATCTAGCCTGGTTTCTCTATAGGATTAATTGATTAGGAGAAGGAAATGTCACAGTCTTTTGTTGAGGGTTCTGTAAATGTTTTGAAGACAGAAGCAGGTAGTGTATGAAAAGCAGGTAGAGCATCACTTTTGTCCTTTAGACAAAACCAAGGAATATAAGCCAGAATTTAGCTGAAGTTCTCTTGTGTACGAACACCAAGCATAGCTGTAAATCCTTCATAAATTACAATCTTTAAACCCTCCAGTTGTAGCTAAATGAGTATTTTCATTGTGTTCAAATTTCTTGCATTTAATTGGAATGCCCCTGAGGGTGTGAACAATGTCTTCTGTGTGTTTGGACTGTCACTAGCACAGAGTGGGTGTTGGAAAATTATGAACAACAAAAACAATTAAGACAAGAATGATTTTGCCTCTAAGATAAAGATTGGCATTTTGATGCTTTTTACCTTTTCCTTCTGTTCTCCAGAGACTGAGAAATGGAGTGTAGTCTCTCCAGCTTTCAGCTTCTCCACAGATGCAAAAACGTGGAGGAAAATGTTGCTACTTTTCAGTATCTCATTTCCTACGGATCTTTTTTTTCCACCAACCTCCAGAGATTCTTGGACGTTTGTGTAATTTGGAGGTGGGTGCAGATATGTGTGTGTAGGAGGGGAAGGGGTGAGAGCTGCTGAAGAAATAGGTCAAGGAAGCCCTTTCTCCTATCTCGCCTGCATTCTTTACCGGGGTGAAGAGACCTCAGTGGGGAGGGCTGACGCTGCTCCCCAGCAGGCAGAGGATGGTCCTGGGAGGAGTGGCAGGCTCTGCTCCACTGCAGAGATTCCAGCTGTAGTAATGTGGGGGCAGGCACTGTGGTATCAATGCTGGTAGGGATGAATTATTCCCCTGCAGGCACTTGCCCGTCTGTGTCAGTTTTTCATGTAGTGCCATATGCCACTTTCAGCAGTGTGATCGGGTTTTGGGCAGTGAAATTAAAAGGGAAAAACTTAATGATTTAAGTAATACAGATACTAACTTGGTATAAAAAGGATTTTGTATAAAATTGAGTAGAGTGAACAAACTAGTATTAGTATAACTAAATATAAGCTGAAAACAGCGATCTGTGTAATGTAGTCAATCAGTATGAAAGTTGACATTCTTGTGCTTTTTACAAATTTAATTTTAGTTTCATTTTAGTACTTCACTATTTGAGATGGCTGCCTGGGGGATAGTTTGTGGGCTTTTAAATTGCTTGCATTCAGAAGTGTTAAGAGTTTGCATATTTTCCTAAGCTAATGTCAGCGTGCTTCAGCCCTCCCACACACTGAACAACCAGCCCATCGTACACAGAGATTTATCTTTCTTCAATGGGATATTTTATGCTGCTTGCTCTCTTCATATATAGTTCAATGACTTTTTTTTTTTTTTTCATGTACGGAGGATTTAAAATCTGCTGAAAAAACTTTGAAAACTGGTTAAACTTCCGAGGTTTAAAGTGCTTTTTTTGCAAAGCTGTAAGACACTTCTCTATCTACCACGAACTTGAAGAGGCTGAAGTGTAGGGTTTCCTGTCTGGTTAACAAAAATAGTCTTTTTAAATTCTTTTTTCCTTTGTCACTGATGATATTATCTGGGGAATGGCAGATACATGTAGGTGCACATGCTCATTGTCTAACTGTTGAAATAGATACTTCTGTTTATAAATAAAATAAAACATGACCAGGGCTGCAAAGGGAAGAGTTACTTAAGTGTTCGTGAAGGGCTTAAAAACCCCTGAAGCCAAGTAAAGTGCTATTTTTATTCCTTAAAATAATGTAGTAAGGGCAATTTGAGCATAGCATTGCTTTGCAACTAATATGTTAAGAATCTGTATTTTTCATGGCATGCTGACATGTGATAACTCCAAGATCCTGGTGAAAACATGATATTTACAGGCAAATACTTAGGATGGAAGATTCTATGTGACTGACAGATAAAGTAATAAAATGCTGAAAACATGAACTTCTTATATTTGCCTTTAATATTTTTCCATGTATTTTGGAGAACTGTAGCTTTATGCTTAGAACTGGATAGTTTGGATGAACAAAGACTTTTTATATTTTGTGAATCTGGTTTAGGAGAAAAGTTTAAAACTTAGAACTGGGCTTTATATGGAAAAAAGAAGAGAAAAAGCAGAAGTGAAGAAAAAAGGCCTGAACAAGATTTTGGGTGTGGTATCTGTGCTTCCTGCACTGGGAAAGCCAAGGCAGCAGTTTACAGTCATACTGTGTTCCTTTGCAAAGTTCTCAATCCTTGTTTGGAAGGTTATGTCCAAGTATTAAATCCTTAATTAGAAACAAGGTTTTAACAACGCCCTTAGATTATGTTTCCTGAATCTGTTTTCTTTACACATTGAGATGTAGATTAAAACCTATCTAAAATTAAAAACTTGTGTCTGAAAGGAGCATATTGGTTAGGGTTTCTCTGGGACATATTTTACAAACTTAGTTAATGGCAAGTTTGATCATCATAGAGGCATAATTGTCATCACCAAGGTGTTTTGCCGTAAGTGGTTTAACACTGCATTGTTCCTTAGAACAATAAAGTGACACAAATACTTCCTATTCATCTGACTTTAGATGCTGTTCAATATCAGGGGTTTGTTGTGCCACCTGAATCTGTATTAGAACATGTATAAATATGGTTGTGTTGTCATTGTGTGGGTGGCGTGAAGTGTTTGCTTTTGGGAGGAGGCAGTTCTTTTGCTGTGTTAAAGGACTAGCTAAATGCAAAAATCTGCTGTCTTAGTATTTCAATAGTGGATGCTAAATACTGAATTTAACTGTGTTGAGATAGTTGCACTTGACACAGAGAAGCCATGCTGATAAGGATTATGGTCATGGCATTATTTCCTTCTGAAGCTACAAAGAAAAGCTCAATGTTTTAAGGCAGCTGTTTCCAGGAATGAAATTGAGTAATTGTATCATCAGGTTAAGAGGCAGTACAAAAAAAAAAAAAAAGTGTTTTGTGCTACATTGAATGTGTTTGTGTTCTGTTTAAATGCAAAATAAGAAAAAGTAGCAGTGTAAAGGTAAAGGACAAGGGTTGTGTGATGATTGCAAACTTACCTAGAAGTCTGGAAGTCTGTCATGAGTTTGAAACAATGGAGTGAAACCACTGTGCTTTTAGAGTGACAAGATGGAAATAGTTACTGTAACTTAGTCTTGCTGGCAGGAGCTGCTCATTTATGCATCCTGTTCCCATCTTCTGGAGGTCATTTGGCTCCGAAGCTGTGCGTGTTTGCTGTTTGTGTTTCACTTCAAATAGCTGGCACTGCTAAAAGCATGTGAGGGAAGCATCCTTCCTGCTTCTGGTGGCACCTGGCAGGCTGGCTCGGTGGGCACGCTCGCCATTCGGCTGCTCTGGAGCTGACAAGAAAAGTTAATTATGCAGGTCAGATAGGGAGGAACTGATGGGATTTTTATGCCATGCAACGTAGCATTGCCTGTTGTTTCGTCTTTCAGTGTTAATTTCAGGTATTTCAGGTTTGTTAAAATGAATGTATTGCCAGTTCAGGAAGCTAAACACAGCTAGGTATGCTCTTACTCTGTCCTACTATCTTCCTGTTGGCTTTGTGTTGGAATCTGTTTGGGTTTTGTTAAACTCTTGTCCTGTTTTTGAAGAAATGGGTTCAACAATTTTAGTGATTTTTTCCCCCCCAGTTTTCTGTTCACAACAAAATTTAGCTCTTAAGAAAAAAAACAGATACTCAAAGTTAGATCCCTGTCACCTGTGGTCACTTTAAAGCATTGCAGATTTGGAGATAGATTAAGTTTTCAATTTGTGTAAACAAAATTCTGGCTAAAGACCACAATTGTGCTAGATTGGTATCCTGCAGTAATTCATAGAACTGAAAATAGTTAACAGTATTGTGACACAGCAGAGGAAATTCTGATGAATTTTGTGTCCAGGAAAGACTTTTGCTGGTATTCATACTCTAGGTAACCTTTCCCTGCTAAAAATACTGCCAGATTAACAAGAACTTCAGTTTCCTAGTAGCAGATGAACCTTTGCTGTCACGTCGGAGGAGACTGTGATGCCAGTGGTTTTGTGCCAGGACAAGTAAAGCTTCCTGACACCGAAACTGAGTTAGGTGAGGTTCTGAGCATTCAGTTTCAGTTTCAAGCAGGCATTTTTAATTGGTGCATCTGAGTAAACCCATTTTAGTTCTGGAAATGGGCACGTCCCATGCAATGTAAGTATGTATTTCCATCTGCTTTAACTTGGGTTTGGAGCCCTCTAGCACCTTGCTAGTTCTAGTCTAAAAATGCTTTTACAAGTGTTAGGCAGGAAAAAAAAAGTCAGAACTAGCATATGTAATTAATAAGTAAGGAATTTATATTTTTTCTTGTCTTGATACAATATGCTGTATTATACAAAGAATGATTTGAAATACATTCTTCTACATTCTGGTTGTGATGTTAGAAATCAATACTATGACACTGCTTGACAAAAAAAAAGCTTGAAATGACCATCCCTCAAGGGCCTGGCTGAAAACATTTTTCATCGGCAATAAAAACATTAATAAACTAAAGCCTGTCTTAAACTGTGTGGCAGCTAGTGATGGTGACTCTCTTCTTTTTAAATAAACAATTTTGTGTGATGTTACTGGACACTGACAGATACGGCAGACTGTCATTGAGAATACTTGTCAGGTCTTGCAGTCCTTGGAGGGAACTTGCATTGTGTTTTCAACAGTGAGCAAAGCAGAAATCTTTTCAGCTCCTACTGTTGGGGAAAGTGATGAAGGACAAGGTAAACCAGATCAAACAATAATTAAAATAAATTAAACTGCCGGAATTTTCAGTGGAAGTGAAATAGGATGAAGTTTGGAAATAAAAAGGTAGTGAATTGTGTTGGCTGTGGTCAGCAGAGCTCTTGAAGCCAGTAAATCCATGAGGATGGGCAGATCCCAAGCACTTGCTCTGTAAGTGCTGGGGAACATGAACTTGGTCTGCTCATATATGATCTACCTTGTGCAGTTTAAATAGATGAGAAAGATCTGAAACTGCAGCGTTCATTGAAGCTCTAAAAAGAGAAAAATTACTTTGCTTCCAACCCTAAATTACTTCAGTTCAATCGGTAGGTTTGCCTGACTCTCCTAACATGTGATTGCGTGTCTCAGCTCTGAAGCTCTGATTTTCTCTGCATTTCCCAGAGAACTTCTCGGTAACATCATTTGCTCTAACAGAACCCATCTGTGTGGCTTCTCCTATCTGGGTGTTTTGGTTGGTGATGCTTTCTATGGCTGCTGGACTCTCATAAACTGGAAAATACTCTGTGTGGTAATCTGTGAAAACAAGGATACCTTGTTACAAGATGGTATCTTCAAAAGGAGAGCACCCAGTAGAAATTTTAGCTTTCTGGTGAACAGTGGCTGTACTTCATACGGTCTCCAACTTTTAAAATATTCAACAGCCCATCTAAGAGGAGAGAGAAGTACTGACGATAAAAGTTGAAATGTGTATGCAGTCACTTCAGTAAGTTGTGGCCTGGGATTGCAGAATGATCTATGTATTCACCAGTTAACATCACCATTAATGACTTTAGTAAAAGAGCCTGTAATTAATTCAACTTAGGACAGTTGCAGAGGTGCTCGTTATGGTTGTACTGTAGCATGGATTTAGAGCGAGTCTGTGTAAAGTAAATATATACCCTAGTGGATATATACTTAGTGGATGCAGTTCTGGATTTCTGCTGAGAACATAACTAGGCTCTGTACGGAGCCAAATCAGAATTGCTCACATTATGTCTTAGGAACATAATGGGATTTTATAATCTGATAGAAGAGCATTGCCTGTTTTGTGTCTCACCACATACACTCCTCCTTTTATCTTAATATAACAGAGAAACTCAGTACTGGCATGTGCTGCTGGGGGACTTCTGCTGCTGGAGTTCTGTTTCTGTGTATTTTAATGCTAGAAATTCTTCATCGAAGCATGACCAGTATGTTTTAATTGTCAGCACATATTGAAATATTCATCTTCCAGGGAGCAAGACAAAAAGTCTTGCTAGGACAGAAAGTGCCAGAATAGCATAAACAATATTTGCAAACAAAGTGATCCTTCAAAGCGCTTTGTATGCAGAGAGATCAAAGTGGGTTTGGTGTTTTCTTTCTTTGTTTCAAGACCTATATTTAGTTAATGTTGCTTTGGGTATGTAGAACAGTACATATTACTTAGCATATATTACTTAGCATAACAGGCAATATAGTAGCTTTGTGCTTTAGCATCTGACACAATGCAAATCATGAAACAGATACAGTTTGCTTAATCTGGGATAAATGTTGAAAGTTAAGTGTTACAGAAACTGCAAAAGTGCCTTTCTATTAATCAGTGTTACAGAAACTCATTTTTTTCTTTTTAAGTCATAACATTATATATTCAATTCATACATTTTATAGGAACGTTAGCAGTCATGTCACATTTGTAAACAAAAAAAAAAGATAGTGTATGTTATCTTAAATTAATATTCTTATCAGAGAGCAATACTGATCCATTACAAGAAAATAGTATGTTTTAAAAACCAAAGAAACCACATTTGAAATATACATCAGTAGTTCTAAAGTTTAATTACCATGTCATGTTCATACATGGTTCAGCAACATTTATGGAGGTTTCTGTTTAACTTCACAGGATATTAACTAGATGTACTGGAGTATTGCAAATATGCAGGGTTGGGCAGAGACAGATTTTATTCCAGATCTACTTTGAGCACCAATGGCCAAGAGAGATGAATTTGAAATCAATGTTTTCAACTTCATTAGATTCTTCTAAAGAGAATGTTTACTACAGAGCAGCATTGGAAAATGGTGTTTTGTTGAGATATGCTAATTGACTCCTCTAATCTGAAATTCTTAAGTCATTCTGATATGATTTTTAGTTGTCTTCAAATAAAATATATGAGCAGTGAAACAAGAATTCTCTTTCATATGTAACTATGTTAGAAGTTATGGGCATTGATAGAATGCACAGATGTGTGGATAAAACCTGCTTTATGTACAGTGAGCTGCAATCCTCCCCTGTAGAAATATCTGTGCTTAGAAAACTGATCACATGCACCAAAGATAAGGTGGTACAAAACACAGTGTCATACAGGATACCAACCAAGTCTGGTCTTGAATAGTGCCAAGTCAACAAAGAAAAGCATTTTATAAACAATAGATGAAATATCTTCCTAACTTGTGGCTAGATATCTCAGTAGTTATTAATAGGATACAAAATATTTCAGCTCTGGAATATGTTTACTGAGCTAGCTCTGATATTTTCTTCCTTCTTTTGAGTGTCCTGTTATTGTCTTTGCTTCCTCCTTTGCATGTGTGAGGTTTATGTTTTCATTTGACTTAGCAGTGCTAAGGGAAAAGGATGAAAATACCCCCACATTGTAAGGGCCAGACATAATCCTTAAATCTTGTTGGATTTTGTCTTGTTCAGCCAAACTGGGGAAAAAATGGTTCCACAAAGGTAAAATATCCTCTGCGTTAGCAGGAAGTGCAAGCACCAGTCACCATGAAGGGAAGTGTCAAAAGCCCCGATCGTGTTGCTGAAAGCTTGGGTGATGCTTTACCATGGGCCACATCAAGGAGCTTTATTGCTAATAAGTGTGCATTAGGCAAGTTCTGCAAAAAAAGCCAGGTCTTTGAATAGCATTTTGCAGGAAGTAGGTGCTTCAAGCTTGAAATGAATGACTAATACTGAGCACAGTGCGTTTCTTGGTAGAGCTTCTTTGCTGGTAATGGTAAGTGTTGCTGCCCTCTGTTCTACAACCTGTCTTTCCCGCACTGCTGCCCAGAAACTGTGTTGGTGGAACTGAAGTAAAAGTGTGCAGGTGAGCACTCCCGAAACTGCCCCAAAGAAGATGGCAAATACTTGCTGTGAGTCAAGATAAAATTGCATTATAGAGAAATTACAGTATTTTCCTAAGTTCTAGCTTTTCTTGTGCCTGGAGTAAGTATTCTTTTGAAAAATAACTTTTATAATATCAGAAAATGACTTAAGTTTGCTTGTTCATTGGTGACTTAATCAGCTATGTATTTGGTTGTAGTTAAAGCAGTTTTATGAGCTCCTTTCAAGTGGAGATACTGGGGGCAACGTCTATGGTTAAGCAACACTTTCACCTCAGATCATCTGAATTTGGTGGGTAAGACAGTGGAGAAGACTTGCTGTATAACCATGTAAATATATTTAAGCAACAGAAAAGCTTAAAAAAAAGAGAAAAAAAGCACCTCTTTATAAGCTATTGTGTTATGAAATATGGGGGAACTGTGATTGTGACCTCCATGAAGTGCTGTAATATCTATGCTTGAAAAGGTTAAATAATACTGTTGTTCTTGCCTTTGTACCACAACAGCACTTCAGCTGCAAATATATGGGAAAGTTGTAACTTCCCGATGACCTGTAACTTCGAAAAGAAAACTGTTTTAGGCTTTATTCAAGTAGGAAATTTACCAACTGCTTCACTAAAACATAGCAATTATTTCCTGATGCAACAACGCATTTGCAAGATGTTATTTCAAGACACTCCTAATCCAGGAAATATAATAAGTTAATTGTGTAAAAACTACATGCCATTTTACCCATTGCTTATCAAACATAATTTAGTTCCTTGTCAGTCTTCAAGGAGCAGCAGTTGTGAGAATGTGCTTTCTGTATTTGCTGTTGAGGGTTTGGCTGCCCTGCGAGGGAGAGGTGTGATTTGGCGCCTCTTTGTTTTGGTCTCCTCTGTGGCAGGAGAAGCTGAAAGCACTGCTGACACCTCGTAGGACAGTCCCAGTGTTGCTTTGCTTCTCTGAACTTGTCCTGCCTGAGAGAGCTGGCCCAGCAGAGCTGGCAGGTGTCGGTGCCTGTCACTGGGTGCAGGGCTCCCTGGGGCGCACGGAGAGCAGCGAGGAAACAGGGAAAGAAAATCCAGTGACCAAGGACTGATTTCAGGGAGGGAGCAGATTAGGATTGTGCTTCTGTGTTGCATCACTTCTCATGTCTTTGTTTTTAGAGGGGAGGATCTTGCTGAACTCTCTTCTCGGAGTTCAAGGTACAGCACAGATGTGTTACATTTAAGATAAGAGAGTTCATTTGATTTCTTTCTTTTTACTCAATAAAAGCAATATGCAGGCAGTAATGAAGTACGCTGTGAGTCTGCTTCAGTTCAGGCTGAAAATTCTGCCACATTTGTAATGAGTTTTTAGCATTTCAGGGCATCTGATAATTGTTTCTGTTAATAGCAGATTGTTATTGCTTTCTGTGGAAGCAGATTTGAAAACAGATCAATATTTTAAAGAACTATAAAAAGGAATGAATCTGCTATGAAAGTTATGAATGGATGAATCTGTCTGAGCTTCCTTTTTGTTGCCAAAGCCTTCCTGTATATTTAGCAAAGAAATAACAAACACTTAAGTTTATGTTTTGGTATTTTTTTAAGCAAACTGCTATAGATTCTCATTCCAAAAGCAAAACAAAGAAGTGATGTATTCACTTACCCTTTATTAGAACATTTTTTGGGGGAAAAAATGAAGAGTTTGTAATCAGAATTCTCACAAGTAGTTTTCAAGTGTTACTGGAGGATTATAATCAGTAACTTTTGTCTTAAACTTAACTGCTGGGCTTTGTGGTGCTTGAAATGAGTCATACATTGTACAATGGTTTAAAATCTTACTCTTTTGTGCGTAGATCTATGACTCCCATCTTTTGAAGGAGTTTTAGTTGCTGAATAATTGAGATTAAAATTACTTAAGAGTCCAAAAGTGATGGTAGACAAGTAATCGTGTATCTGTTGATGTTGAGGGGGTTTAAACTACATTTGTGTGTAGTTTGCTTTTTTTCATTAGCTGCTTCTATAATGGTGTATGTTGCATAATTGTTAGATGTTAATTTTACTATATGCTTGAAGATCAGGAATAAGAAGCAGTTTAAGAAAGAACAAGATGGTAAACATTAGCATATAGATGAAGACAAAGGTCAGTCGAGTCATCTATGCAGGGTGGTTCTTAAATATGTGTTATGTGTGTTTGGTTTATAACTGTCTGTAAAAGTAATTTTTCTTGGCACATCAGAAATGAGAATTCAGTATCTTGCTCAGTAGCTTAATGAAGAAACCCCTTATCACAGTGCAGTTTGTTCCCTGTTTTGCTGTCTTCTTGTTTTTGGGTTTAATTTTGGGTGTAAGCGTGTAGGTGGGAGGAATTGTGACTGAGGCTATTTGTTAAGGACATGTTCTTTAATTTGAAGAACAACAGAAATGTATTCTTAAATTAGACTTCTGTATGCAAAATTTATCTTGCAGAAGTTCTGTGCAAAAGAAAGATGTTGCTTCTCATCATCAGGCCAAGTAAAGATTCTGGAATTCTGTTCACTGCAGATGAGTTACCTGTGCATTTCTTGATGTTTAATGCATACATGATCTCCATGAGAGGGCACATTCTCTTTCACATAGCTGGTAAAACACTGCTTAATAAAACCAGCTGTAGTTAATCACAGCAGGTGTTGCAATTCAGTTCTTTGGTGATACTGGCCAGCATGACCTGAAGCTGACTGAAATATCCAGGAAATGTCTTCTGAGAGATGCTTAACTCTTCTTTCCAGATCTGACAGCTTAAAATAGGTCTGATGTTGCTGCAAGTAGCTCAGTGCGCAGTCTGTGCAAATAAGGCTGCCTGCTTGGAACAAAACACCTGAACCCTCAGTATAAAACATGCACTGTGTGAAACTTCTTTCCTGCTCGTATCCCAGACTAAACCATTACCTGTTTCTAGTGATCTCCAAAAGCATCAGGCCTTCCTTTTGCATGTGTGAAAATGTTCTGTCCTTCCTCATTGTGACTGAAAGGGGATCAGTCTGGCTAGGGGAGGGTCTGAAGGGCTGCCCCTATCACCTGCTCCTTCCATTTGTGACCCTAGTGAGACTCCATTCTTGTATTTATAACTGAAAGAAAAATGGAAAATGTGTCAGAATGCAGATTCTATCCCTCAAGGCAGAGAAGAAAAACTGGGAGAAGGTTTTGCAGGAGTTCATTCTTCTGCCTGTGTGCAGCAGCTGGTGGTGCTGGGTGTGGGCACCATGTGCCGTGTGTCACTGCCCAAAAACTGCCTTGATGGATGCCAGCATCCTTTCTCCTGCATGGGAACCCACGGTCACCTTGGGTTTGGAAGCTGGTCAAAACAGACATTTTCTCTCAGAGCGAAATGTGGGCCCATCTTGTGCAAGCACACTGGGGTTTGAGCTCTCTTTATACCTTTGGCCTCGTCAGTGACCTTGAGCAGTCCTGTCCGTGGCTGTGGTACAGAGTTTGTGAGCAGTTTCCTTCTCTTCTTTTTAAATATGCTACTGTTGATCCCCTTAGATTACAGTTTTTGTATGACAAGAAATAGGAGTTATTTATTTCCTGTTCTTCACTTGGGCCATAGGTGATGTTTTACACCTCCCCCCAGCTGTGTCTCTCACTTGAATGTGTAGTTTATTGAACCTGCCCATGAATAGATGCTTTTCCATACCTAGATTATATTCTTTTATATTCTTCTCTCAGTCTTTTTTGGATTTTGAGGAGAGGGTGGTCCAAGGTGGTGGTGTGCTGTGGATTTTTACAGAAGCTACAGGGAGAATTTCAAAGTGTTCTGATTTTTACGTCTCCCATGTTAATATTTTTTTTCCTCTCAGTAACCTCGTGTAGAGCTAAAATTAATGATCATAAGAAAATCAATTTCAATTATCATGTTCTTGAGTTAATGCTCTGTATTTTACTTCTCAGACATTTTGTCTTTCTGAAATCAGTTTTTGTGTATCCTCTCCGACAGGCCTGCATACGTGTGAAAACGTGCACCTTGTTGAATCATTCTCAGTCAATAGCTATAAATAACCAAGTTCTTTGGTACCATGAACAGGATTATAGTATTAGATCCTCTGTAGTTTTTCTTCTGTGGCAGCTGCATTGTTTTGGGGTGCTGACTTAGGTTCCTGTGTATCACTGGTCAGCTTCAGAGAGTGCTGACTCGCTCCAAGAAGACCTCGTGTGTGAAGAAGGCAGATTGCAGTGGGCCTGGAACAGAAGCGTATCTGATCAGTGGTGCAGAAGGCAGTCCTTTTCAATTTAAGTACAGTAAATGCTTGTATTGCTATTTTTCACTATCACTTTTGGAGATTAGTGATAATTTGATGGGGTTTATGTATGGTACCTCCAAGTAAAAGTAGATCAGTACCAGCCTGAGGGTGCTTGTGCTCCTGTGGCAGTGCAGCAGGTGTTGCAGGCAGTGACTCCAGTGTGCAATACATCTCTCCTTGGGAAGCAGGCCAGGCAGTCTTGGGAAAGATCAGAGCCTAAAACATCAGAGGTTGACTTAAGTACTTTTATAGCTAAAGAGATTAATACCCAGCAGTCTCTAGGTTTGACAGCTATCCTGTGTGGGCTTTTTTTCATTTTTAAGGGCATTACAAGGAACATTAAAATACTTCCAAAGCATGACTGACCTGTGTGGCAGAGTGAGACAGTGGCGTGTGCCTGATGTCTGATATTCCTGAAGACACAGAAGGCTCTTATCTCCTGATTTCTGCTTCCTTTGCAAATCCAACCTTGTTTGCCTGTTGAGAGAGCTGAGGTTGTTGTTAGGCCCTTCCTGGGTTGTTGCATTTGTGTCCAGACTCCCAAATTCTGTTGCTTTCCGCATGTTGCTGCCATGACCAGGCACTGTGGGGTGGTGCTAAGGGATAAACATGGTTGTTTTGTTTTTCCTGTTATGACAAGGATGATTTCACACTTTCTTGTTTCAGCACAAAACACACTTTAAAAAAAAACAAACAACCCCCCCAAAAAAACCTAGCACACCCCCTCATGTTCCCCCAATCAATCAACCTATGCCAGACAGCAATTTGTTTGCCTCTTATTTTGAGACACTCTGGCTCTCTTTTCAAAACAGATTGGGGAAATTGATGAGAGAGATGCATTTCCTCAGCTGTGCCTTATTCTCCTAGCAAAGCCCAGGGAATTCTTTCCAAGTATGCACTCAAAAGAGGCCATAAGAATTTCAAGAAGATGCAAACATCAGTTTTTCTGCAATAATAAATTCTTTTCAGAGTTTCAAAATACATCATATGCGTATTCAAACATTAAAATATTGCTCAGATCTAGATTCTTTTTTCCTGGCCTACTTGTGGTGTGCTTTTTTTGTTGTTGTTGTTTGGTTTCTTGTTTGTTTTGTTTTGATTTTGGTTTTTTGTTTGTTTGTTTCCCTCAAGGTGAAAGAATAGATTTTTATCAGTGTTAGTCCACTTCAGTAAACTGTCCTGCTACTGTGTATTATTCATGCTGCAGCAATGCAAGTGTTGCAAAGCAACAAAATACAAGTCACTGAAGTGGTTTTTTGTTTTGGTTTTTTTCCCTGGAAAATCCAACGGTTTGTTCACACTCCCAACTTTATAGATACCCTGTCTTGCCCAGAGTTTTCCTTACAGGTCTTGTTTCATGCAGCAAGGCACAAAATATTTCTGTTGCTATACTTCTTTTATTTTATTTGCTGAAGATAAGTGGGACAGTGGGCAGGAGTGATGCTATGCTTTCCATTAATTCTGGAAGATACAATTTCTTTTTCTTTGTCTTGAGTTCTGCCTTAGTGTATCCATAATGAGTATAAAATTAGGCTCTGCAAATATCCAGAATGCTGGGTGCTTGGGTATGATTTAATAATCTGTGTATTATTTTAAAGACACACATAAGCAATAGCTGCTTGCTTATAAAATGCATTTACTGACCCATGAGTGAATTGATCCCTGTGACTATTTAAACCTCAGGGCTTTAAAAGTTTTTCTCTTATCTTTATGTTAAACAATGGAAAGTTTTACCGTATGTTCAAATAACATCTTCATCAGGTTCGCAACAGGATACCATAGTTAATTTTCAGTTGAGTGCTTTACAGGATTTTCTTTTTGCTGGCTGGTTGGGTGAAAGTCTAGACACTGAGAGACGAGGCGTTAGAGGGGCCTCACAATATAGTTATTGTGAATGGTAAGTAGGAGCAGCTTCCTCTGATGTACGGACTCCATGCCCAAACCAGTGGTACAAAGGCACAGCTTTTGTTCAGGGGGATAGGGGCTAATCCGAATGCTGCACGCTGTGAAAAACCTTTTATGGAAGGGGGGAAAAACTTGCCTTGAAGGTGAGAGGTCAGCAGTTTAACCTCTGACCACAAAACAAGAGACTAGCGAAGAATGGGATGAACAAGGGGGAAAAATACTTCAAGTACTCCATTCTTTGTTTATCAGAAATGGGTCAAGCAAATGAGTGTCAGGAATGGTTACAGGAGTTCTGATGGGCTGCAAGGAAGTCTGAAGATGTGCTCTGACTTAGTTGTGCATTGCAATAGAATTTGGAGCTTGCATAGCTCTCTCTTAAATGCTTGATAAAGAGATCCCCAAAACAAAATTGAATCTTTCAGCTGTCCTCAAAAGCACAGATACTCTGCTCTCTTCCTTCTCAGCCCATATCAGGTCCTTTTGTTATTACAATTTTTTAGTCTAATTTTCCTTTGTGTAGATTAACATAATTTAGTATTTGGCCTTCTAACTATTTGCACTGTTTCTGGGCTGTTTTTTGAAATTTGTAAAGCATCACAGTAATCACATCCGCCCTCACACGTGTTCAGCTGGCAGTGAGATGGGTCTCTTAGCTAAAGCCACGGATCTTTGGGTGGTCAGTGCTATTGTACAACAGCAGGGGAGAGCTGTTTCCAGTGTTTGTGCAAAGGGAATATGGAGGCTTTCCCCTCTGATCTCATTTTGGTATTATCAGTGCTGGGAAATTAGTCACAATCCAATTAGAAATGATGGAAGTTATGTTAACTAATAGTTAAGCCTCCCATATTCTCAGGTCCACCTGTTTGGACTAATGGGTTGTGCTACTCTTGGCTCAGGCTGGGAGAAGATACCAACAATGATTAATACACTTGGTGCACTAAAGCTCCCTGCTTGGCATACAACCATTCCTTGTGCTTCACTACATCCAGCCCATGAGAAGCAGGGCTCACCTCCCTCCCGGCCTCTCCCAGCATGCAAAAAAGCAAAGAAGACATAATGCCTTGCTTGTGCACCTCTGGAAGTTTTATACTTCACTGGACATAGATGTGGTATGTGTATGAGGTAAATTCCTCTTCCTGCTCCACACAAAGGGATTAAAGCTAGGCTTTGTTGTTGACCCTCTTCACATGTCACATCTTCAAACATTTGCTTATGGCCTGGACAGCTTTAGGCCACTTGCATTCAGAGAAGTGATCAGGAACCAGCAGCGTTCCTCAGCAAGTCAGTGGCAGGGCCTCTCAGCACTGGGGGAAATACATTTTGGTACAGGCTTGATTTTATTTGTGCTTGGAAATTGCACAGCCTCAGACATTGTGCATCCTCTGACCCTTGGCTGAGTTTAATATTTTGTTTCTCAATTTCACAGACATCTATCTTTCTTCTTTTTAAGTATTTTAGGGGTAAATTCCTCAGAAAGGTGGTACTAGGTGTACTTCCATGATCGGATGAGTCTTCAAATGAGAAAAAATACTTCATTTTTCTTGCATTCCTTAGAAACTCTATTGGGTTCACTGATTTTAAAATACAGCATTTTGGTGGAGACCTTGTTAAACATGCAGAGTTGTTTATTATATAAATCTTAAATGAAAGGCCTAGGATTGCGGCTCTTGCTAGAATTACCTGAGTGGGTGATTTCTATAGCTATTAAGTGAAAATAAAATGAGGAACCCTTTATAGTCTTTTTGCCTCGCTCCTAATGGGTTAGTTTTGTAACTTTATGAATTGTGATCTTTTCGGCTTTTCAAATGTGATGTGGTCAAATGGTGTTCTCAAGCAAAATGACTGACATTTTGCCCTTGGGGAAGCACCAGCAGTTAAAATATTGATGTATTTTAGAGTAGGCACCTTTCATTATCTTCTGTCAAAGTTTGGAAAATAAGAGCGTTTTTTCCCCATAATTTTTTCTTCGGCAATCTTGAAAAGGAATCTAAACCTCTTCCTTTAATGGCCCTTTAAGATCATTGAGTCCAACCCTTAACCCAGCACTGCCAACTCCACCACTAAACCACATTCCAAAGCACATCTACACGTCTTTTAAATACCTCTCAGGGATGGTGACCTCTTCACTTCACTGGGCAGCCTGTTCCAGTGCTTGACAACTTTTTCTATGAATAATTTTTCCCTAATATCCAATCTAACCCTGCCCTGGTACAACTTGAGGCCATTTCCCCTTGTCCTGTCTCTTGTCACCTGGGAGAAGAGACCGACCCCCACTTGCTACACCCTCCTGTCAGGCAGTTGTAGAGATCTGTAAGGTCCCCCCTGAGCCTCCTTTTCTCCAGGCTAAACACCCTCAGCTCCCTCAGCTGCTCCAGATCAGACTTGTGCTCCAAACCCTTCCCCAGCTCTGTTGCCCTTTTCTGGACACTCTGCAGCATCTCAGTGCCCTTCCTGAAGTGAGTGGCCCAAAGCCAAACACAGGGTTCAAGGTGCTGCCTCACCAGTGCCCAGTACAGGAGGACAGTCCCTTCCCTGGTCCTGCTGCCACACTATTCCTGATCCAAGCCAGGATGCCCTTGGCCTCTTTGGCCACCTGTGCACAGCTGGCTCTTGTTCAGCTGCTGTTGACCAGCAGTTCCAGGTCCTTTTCCATCAGGCAGCTTTCCAGCCACTCTGCCCCAGCCTGTAGCATTGCATGGGGTTATTGTGGCCAAAGTGCAGCACCTGGCACTTTGCTCTAATTGAACCTCAAAATGTTGACCTCAGCCCATGGATCCAGGCTGCCCAGATCCTCTGCAGAGCCTTCCTGCCCTCCAGCAGATCAACACTCCTGCCCAACTAGATTTCATCTTCAAACTTACTGAGGGTGCACATGATCCCCTTGCCAGGCCATTGATAAATACATTAAACAGAATTTGCCCTGAAGAAAGGAGATAAACTTTACAGCTTGAGGCAGGATGTTATTCTGTGGAATTTGCCTAATCCTCTGTTGGCTTGATAGGAATGAAGAATTTAAGCAATAATAAGTCATTTGGGATAACTTGTTAAAATTAAGATGTGATATTTGCACATCCATGATTCTTGAAATCTGTTTTTAGTATTTTCAGAAGTTAGTGGATTTTCCTTGCTCTAGAAAGTTCAGGGATTTTGTTTATCAGAGTGATGGAAGATTCAAGATAAGAAAGGAGTTATCTGAGGCATGCTTGAGAGAGAATGTGTATCTTAGTACTTGAAAAGGGCAGCAATATTTTCATGCCCCGTGGGGTTTTTTACTAATTATAAAAACAATGAATTAAAAAGATGCTATAAGGAGATACCTTATTTTATGTAGATGTAATTTACAAGTGTATTCTATCCCATTGATTGTGAAATTTTCAGCATGAGTGATTATGATTAGTCTTTATTGATAAAAAAATGCAATTTGTTATCTTAAAGCAAAACAACTTTTGATTTCTCTAGCTGCATATTGAATTGTTCTTGATGAGAAGTGTATGTGCATGGGTGGTGATTGTTTTTTGCTGCAGCATAGTGTATTTTAATGCAGGAACTGACTTGTCTGAAAGCGTTTTAATATTTCCTCCAAAAATTCTTTTGCATGTCTTATTGATTGAAGATTGGTTGACACCTGTGATTAATTCTTAGTGTTCTTAGCCTTTTTAATTTTCCTGATAAATGACCAGTGAGACAATGGTACTGTTTTCTTAGGCTCATCCAGTCATGACTTTAATTTCCTTAGATAAGAAATTATTTTGCTTTCAGCTTTTAGCATTGATTCCAACTGTACACTGTGTCGGTCTAGGTTCTTACATACATTTACAGAGCTCAGCTCTGCTCCAGGAGGTGAATGTCTCTCATTTTTAGAAACAAAACAAGGAATAAAGAGAAAAGCTCCGTGTAGTTATTAAGTTGTTGTCAAACTGTACTGATCATTGAGCTCATCCTCTTAAGCCTTCCAGTGGTGAACCTGCAGTCTTACTGGTGGAGATGGAGAATGTGCAGGAGGACGGAGCATGGATGTGAAATGCCTAGAAGTGATTAGTGTTGTGGTGCTTGTAGGAAATCTGAGGTTTGTTTAATCATCTGCATCAAGGAAAAAGCTGAAGTAGATAGAAAATGGAAGCCAGAATAATACAGCCCTTCCAATAGCATCAAACCCCTTTATACAAACACTGAACATGGAGAAATTGGGCAGTGAGAGAAGGGTAGTGGTTGAGAGGAGAACTTTTAATGAAAATTTTCATACAGATAAATGTAATAAAGTGCATAATGTTACATGTAGTGCCATATATTTTAGCTCCTTGTGCATTCTGTGTGTAGACAGCTGTTACTGTTCAGCAGGTTTATTGATGCATTCTGAAATATTAGCATCAGATTTATTTGGTAAATCGATGTTTTCAGATGAGACATAACCTTAATTTGTGCTGTTGTTGATTTATTAATAAGTAATTCCTTGTTCTTTCACATCAATAGTAATAATACTATTTTTCACCTTGCTAATATTTTTGACTGCTGTATGGTGAATACACAGGCATTACCCATGCTTTCCCTGGCCTCATCTCACTGCTTTCTGCTGCAATGCTTTTTGGAAAGTAAAATAAGACCTTCATTGCTTAAGAGGCTCAGTTCAAGCATATGGATGGCCCATCATTCTGCAGTGCTCCCTTCCTGTAGTCTTTATCTTCCTCTCTGCAACCACCCCACTGCTCTTCCAAGTGTGTTCAGGTCTGTTTTCTTTCTCCTTTCTCCTCTGCATGGTGGTGAGCACTCCCTGGGCTGCTGCTTTGCCTCCATGAGGCGGTGACCGACCAGCTGGAGCCTGCTGTTCCTGGCTGGTGTGTCCTGGCTTTCCAATCGGCAGAGCAGCCGGCCTGGGTTGGGCTCCCGCCCACCAGCGGAGCCGTGTTACCTCGCAGGGTGCCTTTGTTGAAGTAACTGCTTCTGACAAAAAAGTTCTTGTACTTTTTGAACAGCTAGTTTGAATGCAGACTGCTGAAATGGGAGAAGGCAGCTTCTGACCTTGCCTTCTGGAAAGGCTCAATTTACAAAGGATGTGTTGAGTTCTGACCCCTCATGGGCCGTGCAAGTGCAGTGTGTTGTTTTGAACTTTAGCTTTTGCTGTTAGAGTGAAATATATTGTCTGCTATTATCACACTGTTAAATTAATTTTCACTATTTTGTGCATGATTTATTTGAGATTTCACTGGACATAGCAGGCATTGGGCACTGCAGTTTCATAAGATAAAATAGTGTTGCACTTTAACCACATCTCTGTTACTTTGTATTGGGATGTAAACTGAAATCGTGCATCTACATCACCCTTCTACTTTGCTGTTCTGAATAAATAGTATTATTTTTCTGTTTTATCACTGAAGTATGTGATACCAAGAAATGTCTTGGAGAGTTTCCTAGTTGTTGAATGTGCTTTGGGATTATTAGCTGAGAACCCAGATCTCGTGCCTTGAGGGCTGCAAGACGCAAGACCATTCTGGTAGAACCTCTATGTATTTTGGGTTGATGTTTACGTCTCTGGTTTTTGCTGACCCCTCTCCAACACATAATAGGGAATTTTCAGCTGACTGCAAACACCTGTGAGAAAACCCTTTGGCTTGCTTTAACTTGTTTTATGTATTTGTATGACTCATGCTTTAAAATAACTGAACTTGGCCCCCACAGAAATGTCCCTTTTTTAATGCCCTTTCTTCTGAATAAAAAAAAAAAAATTAGTTTTTCCAAGACCTCATGATGTTTGGGAACCTGAAATCACTGACTTGAGGTCAGGCAACAGATCACTGGCCTGAAAAAACAGTGTGCTTCTTCTAATTCCCAGTGTGCTTCTTCTAATTCCCAGTGTGCTTCTTCTAATTCCCAGTGTGCTGCTGGCTGGGTCCGTGTTCTACCTCTGCTGAAGCAGCAAGGGACCAATATTGTTAATGCAGCTCAACAAAAAAAAATACAATTTTTTTTCCTGCCCTCTCTATCCACTTTATGACTCTTCAAACTTTTGAAACAAATGGAGAGAAGGGTGCAGAGAGTTGCAGGCATGTCGAGTTTATTTTACTAAAAGATCAATATATTTTTCAGTTAGAAAATGAAGAAGAAATAAATTGCATTAGCTGTCTGCCATGTGTGGTGGTGTCTTTCAAGAGGCTTAGTGGGGTAAAAGTGCTCAGTTTGGGAACATCCTTGGGAGGGTGTGACATGGAGCCTCTTCTCCTCCAGTTCTGGGAGGTCCTTGGTGGGGATCAGAATGATCTCTGTTCCCTGGGAAGTCAGATGCCAAAGCCACAGTGCCTCTGCCTGAGCACCTGGGTCATGCACTGTGTGTGGTTGCTGCCTTGGAAATGTCTGGTAGACCCTTTCTTAATGTTTTGTTTGTGGAAGAAACCCAAGGTTTGGTGATTGTGTGAGGGTGGTTTGGTAAGAGACTGGTATATCTTCTTTAGCTGCAAAAACTAATCCTAGAGGGGACTTGTAACATAAACGCAAGTGTAAAGGTTGTTTTCTGTAGCCTTTTTTCTGAACTTGGCTCTTGGATACTAAAGCATGAGTGCTTCATGGCAGGGGAGATCTCAGCTGTTGGTGTAACACTGATCTTTCTGTAAGCAACCTCTTAACCTGCTTTTTGTGTTTTGTTCTTATCAAAAGTTTAGTGTTGACTTTTAAGGATTGGTATGGGAAAAATGTCAAAACACTGATTTTCAGCTGCATGCTGCCTGCCATGGATATATTGGGCCTGAATGCATGTGGGCTAGCCTCTAAAATTTTTTTGTTGCTGATTCTTGCTCACATGGAGGGCCCTTGGGAGAGATGGCCCCTCGCTGTTGATGGTTCGATTACAGTGATCACCCACAGCTTCTGAAGAGTGCGAAGAAAAGAAATTGCTTTCTTTGTCAAGGTGTTTTCATTTCAATTCTCACCCATTAGCCCTGTTTGGTTAAGTTTTGAATTACTCCATCAGGTGACTGATGAGTTTTATTTTTCCCCCTGATGATATTAAAATAGATTTGGGGTAAGATGGAAAGGAAAGGCAAAAAAAGGTTTGTGCTTATTGATCAGTGCTCCTTCATCTTTGTTCTGGTTTAATGTGTCATGAACAACAAAGATTAAAATCAACACTGAGTCAGAATATGCTAGAAAATACATATTTTAAAATGAAAGTCTGAACTGTTTACATATATAGCAAACTACATGTATGCTATGGCTAATCAACATGGTTGTTAGAATTTTAGAGCTTTGTGTAACTAAGAAGGTTTGTGATTGTTCTAATTTACATATATAAAATTATGAAATGTTGGTTTATATAATTATAGCTTTTGAAGTTAGATATGTTTCAGCTGGAGATGTTCAGAGGAGTAGGAATCTTCCAGGCCAGGTTCTGATTGCCAGTGCTGTTCTGCTTCCATACCTTCCTACCGCAGCCAGTAAGCAAAATGTGAAAGGTTTGAATTTCATGTAGAAAATGCTATTTGTAATTGGAGAATGAAGAAAGGATAAAGAATTGGAAACTATGCTTTTGTAATGTACAATTATGTTCATTCTTTCTCACACACAAGCAGCATATCATTGCACAATTCCGAGTCTTGTTTCACAGCATGATCGTAGAGATGGGGTGAATATATGATACAGTAGTATCTGTATTAATGAAATAAAATGTCTTAAATAATCTAGAATAGAACAAGGAGCAGAGAATCTAACCCCTTCTCCCTGTAGCTGTCCTTGATTGTAAAGACAGTGTCAGTGGGATTGCTGTTCCAAGATATTATGTATTCCACTATTGCTCTGGCCTTAAGGTAATCTGACCCTGTAAATTATTGAGTAATAGGTAGTTACTTACCTGTTAATTATTGAGTAATCAGATTTTATTGCTTGTGCTAGTCAGTATTTAAGGCAAGGGGCATAATTTAGAGGGAAGTCGTGCCCTCAAGTACTGACAGTTGGGCTGTGCCCAGGATGTGGTCCTCACCAGAGGAAAGTGGAAGGAATGTTGCTGTACTGTTCAGGTAAGAAGTGATGTAAATAGATAGCCATTATATCATCTTTGGCCAAGAGGGAGGTCCCCTGCAACACTCATTTTTTCTTGAAGTAGCTAAAGACTGGACTAACTTCTGCTTAGAGAAAAAAAACTGGCAGAAGGATTAAGATTTTCGTTTAATTTTTAATTGCTTTAATTTATTTTTTTAAGGCATGTTAACTCTAATGTAAGATTTGTTTTTGTATTATTTTTGGAAAATGTCTATCAAAAAGGGCTTGGATATCATTCTGTGTTTTCTGCAACCAATCAGTTTGCTTTACAGGCTCACATATATCCCTGGTTTCAGGTCCAAGCTGATACCAAATTTGTATTTCTTGGAGTAAATCAGGAAGCAGTAACTCAGGTATCCCTAATGTACTGAGATGTAGTTTTTGTCATGTGCCAAAAGCTTTTTGATTTTTCTATATGCAGTGTGTGTGGGTTCCACAGTGCAAATATAACAGTGTACTCTAGGAGATAAAATGGTTGTCTCTGGTCAGGCATCACTGATGTGGGAGAGCACGTGATGGTCTATCTCCAGTGTCTTTGGCAGGGCAGGAGTTTTGCTTCTTCCTAATTTACTTAGTACATCTTGCTTGGTAATAATGGGCTTGAACTTTTCTAGATCTTCCTCAAAATCAGTGTTGCATATTTCCTAATATAGGAAAATTTCATGTAGCCCACAACATTTTTTAAGAACTTTAACTCCCATGTCTTCATTTAAAACAAAGAAACCTGTGCACAATGTCTGTTTGCAAGGGAGTGTGGCAAGTTACTTTTTCATTCTTACAGGGTGAGATGTAATACTTATGTTGGTTGCAAAGGTGAATGCTCTTAGTCTTACTCTTTTCAATTATTGTTCATTTCAGTCAATCACAGCAGGGCCTGTCTCCTTTAAATTTCTTTGAACAAGAGACCCAGTGACAGCAAAAGTATTTTGTTTTGTAAACCCTCCTTAAACATTAGCAATGACTTAAAATGTATGAGGTGCTCGCTTGCTGCTTCTTCTGCTGCCTCAGTTCTTAGATCCTTGTTCTCGTGATTCACTCACAATTACAAGTTAGAAGTAGGAAAATTAAGAATTACACCATGGCTTCTAAAGGCATACAGTTGTTGCAATACTTTACAAGGTCATTCTAAAGACTTATCAGGTAGAAGAAACCCCTGCTTATCTCATGATGAGACCAAATAAAGGCTGAACATACTCATGTTATCTGTGCACTATCTGTGCGATGAACTCTCACCCTGATTAAGGTTTTAGCCTGAAGCATGGCTAATAGCATTGCAGCCAAAAGCACCCTTTCTTTCTGTCTCTAGTAAGCTGAAATGACTTACTGCTCTGTCCTTCGGTGGGACAAATTCTTGGGCAAAATGGGATTGACCTGCAGCTCTGAAGGAGATGTCAAGTTGTGGCTAGAACTTTTAACCATCTATCTGCCTGTAAAAGCTGAAGAAGTAGTACTTATTTCCTAGTCCAAGTGCCTTACAGACACGGAAATCTTAAAGACTGGAGGAAGTTTCAGGTCCAAAACCTGACAAAGTCGTGCTTCTCTACAATGTACTTGGCTGAACCTTGCATGTGATTACTTGGGAGGTCAGTATTTGCACACTGTTCTCGCATTTCTGAATACCTGGAGGAACCTTTGTTGGTTAAGTTTAAAAGTAGAAATATTTGAAAATAATTTTGTGCTAAACTGTACAATCAGCAAATCTCGTGTGTGGCTTTGCAGTGTGATGCAGACACGTGAGATTCTCACTTTTCAGTCCAGACTGTGAGCTGTTAATGCCTCGCTGGGGCAGCAATGACCGGCACCTCAGAGCTGTGGAGTTGCCGTGACGTTGTGATGCTGTGAGGGGCTGACTGAGCTGGACCCACTGACTTCCAGCACGAGTGGTTTTTGTGGGGAGTAGAGAAGATCGTGTTGTGTGTGTGATTTTTGTTAAGGGCTTGAGTGACTCTTGTAGTTATGGATTGTGCCTTTGTTTTCCCATGTATTAGAAACAAAATTCTGGATTTCCACAAATCTGGTGTGAGCGCTGGTATCCTGAAGTCATTTGCTAAGTACTATATGTTTGTAGAAAGATATAATTAAATTCTGAGCCAGCTGATAAGTTCATGAGTAATTTGTTCTACTTGCACTGGCAGCACACGTCCTACAGAAATTGCTTCAATTGCAGCTGTTATTACTGCAGTTAAAAACAGTTCCTTAGGAAAAGCTTCCTCGTGGAAGGAAGATGTTTTCATCTTGCCAGTAAGGTCATTGTAATTATGTTTCTGAACCTGATAGAAAAATCACATTTCTGATTGGCAAATATGCAGTCACAAAGACTTACAGATTACACCTACAGTGACTGTAACTGAGCCTACTAAACTGTTATTTTCCATTTTCCATTTCACAAAGGTCAGTATTTACCATGTGTTTGTTGTCTCTGTTGTCATTTAGTACGCACTTCACTTTCTATGAGAAAAGTTGAAAGGAAAAATGTCCGAAGTCACACATTCCAAGTATCACCTTTGATGCCAGTGTGAGATGGGTACCTTCAATGCCTAAATAATTTTTCAAAATGAGGCAGAAGCTTTACGATCAGTTGAAGACAAGGCACAGGCCACTGGTGTGGGTGAAGGAGAGGGGACAGGAGACACAGGACTCCTCTGCTGTGGCTATGCTGTGGCTTATTTTGAGGGGCGAGTCCCACCTAGACCCAGAAGAATCTCAGTGTATTAATATATGGCAGGAAAAGCTGGCAAATATAATTACTGAAACTCGTTAATGTTTTTCTGTAACTGATGTTGTCAATGACATAATTTTTGCCTTGTTCCTTTGCTGTTTGCTGAAGTAGGAACTGTTTGAAAATGTGGAGGCAATTTAGGAAGGCACACTTGTGAGTAAAGTGTGAGTAAAAAGGTTGAAGACACTGGATTGTTAAGATTTGATGTAGCTTTGTAAAACTGTTTTCTTTTGCTACGTGATTTGCATTAAAGTGTACTTTCAGGTATTTTCTGTAGTGGCACCCTCGCTTGCATATTATCTTTAATCTGACAGGTTTTAGGTGCCTGAGAAGTTAGTAACTGTTCCTTAGTTTCACTTTTTTAAAATCGAATTGCTTCAATGTATTTTGTCCTTGTTCTTTCTTTTGATTACTGATGCTTGGAAAATACTGTAACTCCCTTCTTCTTCCCTTTTCCACGGCATCCTGCTCTTCTTCCTCCTGCTGCTGGCTGGTGCTCCACTTTGATCCCCCAAACCAGGGAGCTGAAGACCACTGTTGCACCCAGCTCTTCTGGCAGCAGCGCCTCCCATTCTACTCCATCTCTGGTACTTCACGTTTGAAACTGTTAACAGGCGGATTGTAATATGATATGCAGAAGTCTTTTTTTGCAAGAAGTAATTTTTTTATGTGAATGCTGGTTTTTTCATCAGATGATTTCATCTGTAAAAACCCTTGGGTTGCACGTTATGGTTCATCTCTTATTTTGTTTCTGAATCACTGTTGTAGTGATTTGGTTGAGTATTAAATACTATATCGATACAAAAGCATCACTAGAATTACTGTTGAGTGTTTCTGGAAAATTATTTTAAGTATGTAAGAGGCCTTTGTTTTTGAACAATAGCAGTATCGTAAACTTGGCTTGGAGAACTAATTTTTTATTGCTGCAAACTACATACTCTAACAAAATCCATTCTGCTTATTGCTTAAACGTGTGTTTATAAAGCTGTTGCCTGAGATAATGAAAGATAATTTCAGCTTAATTAATTACATTCTCGTGTTCACCTAAGGAAAAAAATGTGGCGCTTCTTGTTTTTTCCAGACAAGAAAGAAGAACAGTCTGCAATAAGCTTTGCTTTGCTGCCTTCCTTTTCCTCACTATATTTCTTCCCCACCCCTTTAACTCCTGGCCCCAGTCTCTTCTTTCCCCTCTGCACTGACAGCTTTTTTCCAATGAATATCTGTATAGCATCACAGAAAATACAACTGGAGGGATACTGAGCAGTCATCTAGTCTATTCCTCTGTCCCAAGGCATGACCAACTCTGCTTGGCAGTCTTCTTGTCTGTTCTGCTCAGTACTGCCAACAAGGATGAAGATTCCTCCTCTCTCCAAAATATTGGACTACTTAATTAATCTGTTTCATTTTACCTTAGCTGTGTTTTCCTGTCTGCAATATTCTCTCTTGCTATCAAGAGAATTACCCGAGATGATGTTTCTCAGCATGTGTTCGTAATTTCTGTTCCGTTACCAAATTGAATGTGTGCTAATTACCTTATCCTGTTGTATTTTTGGGTGGCATTTACAATCTGCAAACTTGATGATTCTGAAGAGTATTTTTAGAGTCTATTTAACTTGTCAGTTTTTGGGAAAGTTACAACTCAGAAAGATTTCTCTTTTTTTTTTTTTCTCCATAGTTTAGAATGCACTGCTTCTCTAATCTACACTGTCATAAGAAATAGTACCTTTGTATTTTCTTAGATTTTTTGCAGAAGTTAATCTGTGTTAGCAGTTGTTTTCCTAAAAATATGGATGACATGCTTTATGACCTTACCCCTACAGGAATAGATTTTTGGAGAGAAATTACCTTGAGGATGTGCATATGTTTTCCTCTTAGTGTGTGTCACACTTGCCTGCATTTGTCTTCTGGAGCAGTTCTAGATTACACCTTGAGTACTATTTTTTTACACATTGCATGTGACTCGCTTTTCTCTTTGTAATTATACTGCACTCTTTTGGTACCTCAGCAAACCTTTCCATGATTGTCTCTTGCCTGACTTGTACCAAGGGAGATGTCCTTTCCAATGCTGTAGGATATTTAGCAAAGGAATTTTCGTATGTTACTGGCAGGTGCTGAGATTTACGTCCTGGATATGGTAGGCACAGGAAAAAGTGGTGTCTGTACATGGAAATATCCATTTACACATGAAACAGTATCTACATTTATACATGTAACGCACAAATTATTTTATGTGTGCACTTGACAATTTCCTCTCACTATTGCATTTACTTAGAATTGATGCAAACCATTTGTCCTGAAAAGTCTGTTAGAAAAAGAAAATGAGGAGAAATTCAGTAGTTCCTCAGCTGACTATAACTAGAGCTTTTTCTGAACGATTCTCATCCTCTCACCCATAAAATCAGCATAAAATTGACCTAACATTGCCAGATCAGACGAGGTATCTGGAAAGTAATCCTCAGGGAAAAGAAAATTCAGTCTTTGTAAACCTGAAGATAGAGTGCATAAAGTTGCAGAATCGGATTATACTTTCTCTTTTTATTTCGAAATCAGTACCCTTTTGTTTCTTCCTTTGCAGCACTTTTGAGAAGTTGCCGCAAAGATATTTCAGATGCTGCCTGAGCCTAGCTCCAAAAGCAGAAACCAACATAAACTTTTGAAAAAAAACCCCAATCCCAGACTTGGATAATTATCATAAAATCCTGAGGCTTTTTATAGGTGTTAGGGTTTGGTTTCAGAGAGTAAAGGCATAAAAAGAATATAATAACTTTTCTTTATGAAGCACAAGTCACATCAGATTTTCTTACTTAATAAATGCATGGCAAGTACCTACTAAAATAACCAGTTAAAAGCCAGTAATAACAGCTGCAAAACCCAACTCAAAGCAGTTCGAAAAGTCTTGAAGGGGTGTAATTTTTGCTGAGTGTAGCACTGATTGTTTTTCTTGGATTGAGTTAGGAATATTTTTTTAAATGTTGGCTCTTTTTTGTTTTAATGAAGGAGTATTAAAAGCATTATTCTTCCTGTTTAGATCACATGAATTTAATTATCCTCTCATGATATAAATATGCTTTCATGGTGTGAAAGTAAATGTTGTTATACCTATAGCTGAGTGAACTGAAATTTACTTTAGATTTGTTTTTACCATTTTAAATGAGAGTGGAGTAGTATGAGAGAGCCTTAGTATGAAGTGAAGACGGCAAGGTGAGCAGGACACTACACTGAGGTTGTAGGGTTTTTTAGCTGTTAAGATATCAGAGCACCAAAAGAACTTGTTGGAGCTGTTGATCTTGTTGCCTGTAGATAAAGGGTGGCCTTGTAAAATGCTGTTCAGCTCCGTTTGGCACTTGATTGAGGTGTAAATTTTACCCATGTTTTGACCCCAAACCCAAAGTTTTGCTTAATTCTGAGATTGTACTTTGCTCATGACTGTGACCTTTTAAAATAACACCTGGAGGTTTTGCTGTTACGGTCTGCTTCCTATTTTGAAGCCTGGCAGTTACATTTGCACTAAGGACAGTGAAGGAAAGAAATTACATTTCTGTCCGATTTCAGAAACCCCAGTGATTTTTTTACTGTGTTGCTAAAGCATTCACTATACTAAATGTTTCTCATGTAACTGTACTTCCCATCTGCCAAAATCATCTGCCTGGCTTCATTGCTGGGAAAAGGTGATGTTGCCAAGCTCCTGGCCGGCGATGCTCCGGCAGCCCTGCCTCACTGCAGAGCGGTCCCCTCGCCTCCTCGCAGGCCACAGCGCTTGGGTTTTGCAATAGAAGCAACTATAAATGGTACTGCAAGACTTGGGAGGTTGTGAACAAGAAATGGGTGATAAGAAACGGAACTAGAGGCAGCTGGTAACCAGCTTGTATTGCACGAGCTGTAGCAAATGCTTGAGGCTGGAATGCTGCCGCATGAAGTCCTGCTTTCTTCTCACCACAACTCCCTATTCCCCAGTTTTTCTTCCTTTTTTTCTGGCATAAACCAAATGGTTTTGGGGAACTGATCTAGTTAACGCTGACCTGAAAAGTTTCAGACAGTTGATTTGATCTCGGTCAGTTCCCTCATCTGGCTCAGTGTAGCTGTGACAGTCTGTACCAGCAGGAGACAGACAGTGCTACAGCTTCACCAACAAGTACCTGGTAGTGGGAGTGCAGTGGGATTGCTCTTTCGAAGAGAAGTTTATGCCTGAAATGTTTGCGGGCATATGGCATTTGATTTACAAGCTCTGTTAAAGTATTTTTTGGATTCTGCAAGTTTTCAGTGCTTTTTAGCAAGTAATTTATGAATTACTTAATATCAATTTTTTGATATGTTACCATGCTTGCTGCTCCTTGGATTTATCAGGGATCACTGTTGATATGTAATTGCTTTCTCTTTCATGATACTAATTTGGAATAAAAACAAGAGCTCCCTTACAGGATAGTCGAACTCCTCTTGTACCTGGTCATTATAGAGATGTTTGCAATTTAAATATGCACAAAATAGATGGGGAAAAAAAGGTCTCTGTTGTAAGTACCTGTATTTATTTGCTGTCATATTTTTATAAACGTGGCATCTTATCTCTTGTTTTGTATCTGCCTTCAAAAGTTCTTGCTCCCCATAGTAGGTGGAGGAAGATTTCTTGGGCAAAATACATACATTTTATTAAATAATAGCTGCAGAGCCCTTCCTGGATATTCTTAGGAGAAAAAAGAAGCTTGTCCAACAAGTAGAATCAAGTGCTTCCATTTTTATTGAAAATCTCACTTAAATTTGAATTAGATACAAATTAGATCTAAGTTGCATGGAGTTGGTTGACAGGTTGAATTTTGTAACACGTTTGAAATGCATATTCCACTGTTGGCTTGACATCTGTCCTGGGGTGAAGGAGGAATACTGACTTCGTTCTCCAGCTCCTGGTGGTTGGGCGAGCAGCAAATGCACGTGTGCAACAGCTCCGTGCTGAACAGTAGGATTTGAGATCAGCAGCTGGGAATGACAACACCATCAGTGGCATTTCCCTCATTAAATCTCCAGTTTGCAGCAGCAAACATGGGACCATGAAGAAGAGCAGAAACCTCTGTACTTTGCCAAAAGTGGAGAACGCCATGGTTCTGATGTCAAACCTAGCAATGAGAAGGAAGTTTCTGAGTTACTACACAGTGCCTGTGGGTACTGCATAGAGCCTGAAGTGGAAATCTGAATAGTTTCCCAGATACTGGCTCGTTGGAAGACAGGAATCCAGCAGCTCCTGAGGTAGACAGGAGGTGGCAGTTCCCATCAGGCAGTGTCTCCTGGCACTTACTGCTGTGTTTCTCCTTTGTTTTCCGGCCCTCTGGCACCCCGAGCTGCCGTTGGCTGCGTGGTCAGTGGTGAGAGGATCTGCCTGACATTGGCTGGGGCATGAGCAGGAATTAGAGAGCTCTGCCTCTGGTCCAGGCTTCTCTTGCAGGAAGATGGGTAATTCACTTTTAGCAGGTGGACAAACGCTGCTGCTAATCTGTTGTTTAGAAGCCTGTGAGGCTTTGTGGGCGTTTGTGGTCGTGTAGCAGTAGCACCTCGGGAAGGTTTTGTATCAAAGGAGATTAAAAGCTGTGGTGGCGGGGGATGAAGAACATAATTTGTGTTTCTGTTGAAAGGTTGTGGCTCAGGTCGTTGTGTTAGAGGCTTTCAAAACAATATTAAGTGTGGACTAATATGTAGCCTAAATAACAGTGATTATTTTTGTAATTAGCAGTTTACAAGAGGTTAATGAAAACTTCGACATATTATTGAAATGCTGGTTTTAAGTGGTTTTGAACAGAAAATACTGAAACATGCTAGCTCTTCTAAACTCCTCCTTGAGAATTCTGGTTACATTGGTACTATCTTTAAAATCACAAAGGATGTTTTTCTGTTCTTTCATAAAGGCCTTTTTTTTCCCTTATATTTTAATGTTCTTTTGTCCTGGGATGGAAGGAGGTTTTATATCTCTTTATGTCTTAATTGAATTAAAATGTGAAAATTAAATGTGCTTAAAAAATGAAGTATTCCAGAAAAAAAAGAATTGAATATGAAAATAGTTCAGTACATTATAACCTGCTGCCATATGTAGAACAATAAACATACAGTTTCATAAATATGAAATAAGTCTTTTTAATAATCCAGTATCTTCCATAGTTTTTAGATACATTTTTGCACTTGCCTCAAAGCTTGACGCTAAGCTGACCCTCTCTTTAATATTAATGTACTCTGACTGTAATACTCTGTTCCTTTGCCTCTGATTAATGCTGTCTGTCAATTATTTACAGATCCAGTGGTACTGTGGAAGTTCCCGGAGGACTTTGGAGACCAGGTTGGAAACATGAGATTGAACTTTTTTTTATGTTAGAATAATAATAAAAAAAGCTCTTCTATTCAGCTGTGGAGAGGCAGATGCTAATGATGGTGGGGTGGAAGTCTTCACCCAACTGGTGGCTTGGTGATTACATTGCCTTTGTGACAGGAATATGCAATAGCAAGTTGTAGAGCACAGAATGTCGTGCTAATTCTCTGTATCACCTTATTTTTGATATAGAGTATTTTATCGGTGGTCCTGTTGGACATGTTTTTATCTGTCGTGGGATTGAAAACGTGGAAAAAATTATCAATAAACTTTGCCAATCATTGATGGTGTAAAAACCACTAGAACAAAAAAGTTGAAGAGCTACCCATGTATGTCCTTTTAATGTCAGAACGTGTGCATTCCATTTCTTTAATCCTTTCCAATGCAAGATTTTAGATAGTTATTTAATAATATTTTAGAGATACCCTAGTTACTTGCTTGGGGGGAAAAAAAAAGCCTTAGACCCTTATAAGAGACTGATCTGAAGTTACTGATTCTGGAAGCGTGAAAATCCTATGTTCTGTCTATAATTAATCCTCAAAGGAAAGTTTATACATACAGAACTGATGGATTATTTCACTGTTTGTAGTGACAGCAAGCTATTAATTAGTGTGTTGGGTTTTTTGCCCCATGACTATTTTATGAAAGTTATTAATATTAAACTTTAATGAAATTACTAAATTTTATTATTTCAGCAACTTTTACAAGCGTTTCTTACATGGATTTTTATTTTCATAGGGAAAATAGATAAAGCTACTAAATAGAATAAATATCTCTGTCTCAATGGCTTTTTTGCCTCTTGGTTTTATACTAATACTGAGGCAAACATATTCTTCATTGGTAATCTCACCACATGGATGATCTGGAAATGTTGTTGTACAGTAGATGTTGATAAATTGCTGATTTTTTTTTTTTTAATCAATAATACAAGATTCTATAAAGACAGCTATAAGGTGATTCATGATGAAAGGAATAAATATACAAACATAGAAGGTAGGATGTCTGGTTAGGGAATAGCATCAGTCAGAAATGTGCAGCCTGTAAAACAGTGACAAATGAGCAAAGTGTGCTGTTATATGTTCTCAGCTAGGCATTCAGCAAGTTTTGATAATTATCCTGGCTGCAGAATGATCATCTTCATTGTCATTTAAATTCTTTTTTTTCTAGTTTGTTTTGTTCTTTTTCTTTTTGCCCCAAGAAAGACTTGATCTTAAAAAAAAAAAAAAAAAAAAAGAGAAGAGAAATTATGTATGAAGATTAATGGGAGCTTATTCAGCAAGTCAAAGGTTATTCAAAGAACAGCTGGTGTAGAAAAATGATTAGAAGATGAAGCTCACTAAAGACTGGAAGGGAATCATACAAAGATGCAATAGACATACCTAATCTGTAAAAACCAGAGGCCTCAGGCAGCTCTCTGCCTTTGGGCTCTGAAAAACCTGTGCCTGCACATTGTGTCTCAGCTGTGTAGGGAATCTGGCATTTCAGGTAAATTGCTTGTGTCCCTGGAAAACAGGATATTTTAATCCTTCTCCTTGCAAGGGAATTTTTCTGTTAGAACCCCTGGATTTGAACAGAATATATAGCAGCTTCTAAAGCAAACCCTGAGCCAAGTCATGGAGTGAAATCAGCAGAAGCCTTCTCTGCATGTGCGTGTGTGTATGTTGAACTGGGTAGGTTTGGATTGGAGACCTGAGTATCCACCAGATTTAATTTCTTTAAAAACCAAGAACTCACTAAAACTATCAAGGCTGATTTCCATAAAAGTTTGTGGGGAGAATGTTCAGGAAAAAAAAAAAAAAAATCTCTGTCCTGTACTTCAGTCATTTCTATTTTAAATGTAAAATGTGTGAGTTAGTTTTTGGATGTATCCCAAAGAATCATCTTTCCTAAAATTGAAGGGCTGTCTGTTTGCACAGTGATGTGATAACAGTGGGCAAAATATTTTCCTCTCTTCCTGAATTTTTCTACAGTTTATCATGTCACCTTTTTGTTGCTTTCCTAATGCAAAGAAAACTTGTCTAAGCCATTTTGACATTTTCTTCCTCTTTTCTCACATTTGTCCTCTAAGTATGTCTGAAGTTCCCAGTGCTTACTCATCTCTAATCCTCGGTTTTTCTTGTGCCCTGCCATTTTCTTTGAGGCTGGTCAATATTCTTTTAGTGCACTTTTTTCTTAAATATTGACTTTCCAAATTCCTGTTTTGCAAAACATCCCATCTGTTGTGGATGAGATGGTGAAACTACAGTTGATCAGGAGGAAGACAAGACTTGGGATTTGTCATAATCACTCACTTGCAGTCTGTCAAGTAAAGGAAATATTAAGGCGTGGTTTTGGTACCACAAAAGAATTTGAAAGATTCATTGTTGATTTCCTTATCTGCCAAGACTGCAGGGAAACCACTTATTTTCTCTCTGGTAATTCCTCAGATGCCAGAATAGGAAGGAAAAGAGAAAAACATATAATGGGGAAGGAAAAACAGGGATGCTTCAAGGCGGAAAATGAAAAATACTTCTCTGTGCCAGGAGTGTTTCAGAAAGTGGTTTTGCCCTTTTTTTTTGGGGGGGTTTTTTTTACATTTTATTTTATTTTTTGAGGGGGGAATAATTCCATTTTTAGTAACTCTCAAAACTATCAATGAAAAAATGAGCTCATGCTGGTTAGAATTCACAGTACAAAGAACCACACTACCTTTTCAAAGAAAATATTTATTAAAAAGTACCTCAAGTGCCAGAAGAACTAATCTGTTTGAGACATCATAGAGTTACAAGTTACTGTTGTACTGGCATTAGTGCTATAAAAATGAGTTTGACAACTCATTTTTGTTGAAAAAGTTGTAAATAATCTCAGCACTATAGAAAAAATGTGAAGATTTCTGATTTGAGCACATGCAGGTCTTCTGTGATTATCCTCACAAGTTCTAATTTGGATGAAGAATGAGTTGTAGCCATTTAATGAGCTATTTTTTTCTTGTTTAAAATGTATTTTGAATGTATATTTCTAGAGGGCCTGTCTTGTACTGTGTTCAAATATCCCCTTTATGCAAAAATTCCCATGATAAAAGATGTGTATGTTTTTGGTCTTGAAATTGTTATTTTGTTTATTCAGACTGGTTAAACTAGAGTTTAATTTTGGCCTTGCAAACCCATTTTTAAATTGAAGTCTGTAGAGAAAATATTAATGCTATGATATCTGGAAAAAAAATCCAGTTGTTTTTAAGAAGAAAGTATTTTTTAAGGGCTTTAGAAAAGCAGCCCAAATGAAAACAACACCTTGGCTTCCAAACTGAAGTACTTGATGACTGTTGAAGAAGAAAATACACATTTCTGTAGAAGTTGGTTGTTGCCCTGCAGAGCTGTGATCTGCTGACACTGGCAGTGCAGGCAGTAGCAAAGCCCTATTGATGTCACACGTGTCCAGGTGTCTCCACTATGGCTCTGTTTGTGTCTGTTCAGCAAATAAAAACAGTGACACTCCCACCAACTTCAGAGGGTTGAAACATTCCTGGGAGAAGAGTGCTGTTGGCACAAGGAAGGAGGAGAGCACGGTGCTGATAGCACCAGCAGCGCGTAGTGCCTGTGCAAGAGGCGGTGCTGCTTTCTGTGTTGTCTTAACCTTTGACGCATGTGAGGTCTAACATTTCTTATTAATTTAATAATTACAGGTATGTTGGATGTTATTTTTAGCTGTGTAAGAATTCAGTAGCTTTTTAATCTAACTGCTCATTAACCCAGAGGGTTTTGTACCTGCAGTAGGTCCCATAGTATGTGGTGTCCATTGAAGAGTTCTCATTCTTTGCCCTTCTAATCACGTATTTTCTACCTTCAGCCTTCAACTTCTCTGCTGGTGAAAAACATCTCACCAGGAAGATTACACAAATAGCTAATATGGCAGGAGATGGTCTTACCAGAAGCCACTTCAGTAATAAATATGACAAGGGGTTGTTAACTGAAGATGTGGGTTAAGAAGGAATTGAGCCTCTGCATTAGGCTGTTGGTTGTGTTGCAGGTCTCATCCTATCTTCCCTCGCTTTCTAAGACAAGCAGTCTAAATCTGCTTTCCCATGTTAGTCTTTTTCCAAACCCTGCAGATGAGTAATGAGTAAGGGATATGGCATCCCATGTAAGGAATCTCTGCTGTTTTCTCTGAAGTCACGGTAACACTCTTTATGCTATTATCTCATATTTTACATAACATCTGGGGTTTGGTTTTACTGTATCACATTATGCAGAAGTCACCACTGAATTGTGAGCTATGAGCATTATTCCATATCCTGTAGTGACCCAGCTACTGAAGTCTGATAGTATACATGGTTCATGTGAAAATATTTGTGTATATAAAGATGTATAGTTACATGTATAGCTGTTTAAAGGGTAAGTCCTCTGAAGTACCAGTGTGTTGGTCTTCCCACAGCAAAGCACCAATCACACACTTGACTTTCAATGTATGTTTTAACTACTGAAAGTTAAGCCTGGCTTAAATGAGCGTCTGATTGGAGACAAAAAGCTCAGTGTCTTTCAGGATGGAATATTTAATTGCATGGATTGTGGCAGCACTTACATAAATAAGGTCACCATGAAAGATATTATATTATTTTTAAAAATATTTAAATAATAGCACAAGTTGGGGTTTGGGTTTTTTTGTTTGTTTCTTTTAATATTCTCAAGAAGCAAGCTAAAATCTCTTCTCTGGGTCAAACTAGTGCGTGGAAGCCAGCAGTGAGATTTTGTGTTCCTCTGTGCTCTCTTAAGAGAGCAGCAGGAACCCAGGAGGTACGAGGCTGTTTACACTGCCTTCAAGGCTGCAGGCATGCTGTTAGGGGATGCATCTCACCAGCTTTCTGCATGAGATGGCTTTGTTCTTGTATTCTGATGAGGCATTAAATGCATGTTTCAAATGTTTATGCTAACTAGATAGGTGCTTGCTTTGTGGGATTGTTTTTATCAGGAAATCTTAAAAAGATTTTGGGGATTTTGTTACTTGTGTATTAATGATTAATATTTGGGTGCATTGGTATGAGAAAGGAGGAATCAATCTAATGAGATTACTAATTTTGAGTAGCATTTTTGTCTAAATGTTATTGTATTATATTTAGTTAAGGGATATTTTGGAACTTGAATCTTTGTGGAAAGCAATTAGCCCTGCTGAGATGATGGCAACGTGGCAATTTTGTACATTGCAAGGAGTCTTTATCTGGTTAAGATAAAGTGATTTTCTAACACTCTGTGTTTGGAAGACATACTGTTTTTATTGATAAATACTGTGTGTGTAAGGCAGCAATGCTTTTTGTCTATGCAAATCCCAGCTGATAGATGATCATCAGGAAAAGATTCAGAGGTGTATTTATAGTTGCTGACTGCACTGTGTGAACAGAAAAGATCTGTTCAGTCCTGATAAATATTCTGTGAAACAACTGCCCACGTAGACGTGCTGGGAACACCCAGAATCACTAAGACCCTTACATCATTCAAGATGTGAATATTCCAAGATGCTTTCGCAACCTTTTCTTTTAATTCATCCCAACAGAGACAGGAAAAAAAATCTTTGAGACTTCTTATTTTTAAAATTTTGAAAATTATAAAAGCCCAATACTGAAAACTTGGAATTTCCTTGAAATTTTGAGGACAGGTGGTGTCCTGAAGTATGCTTGTTCTCAAAATTGTGGGAGTTTTGTTTTATAGAGCTTTTAAGTTAAAAATGTTGAACTTGATCAGCATATGGTACTGGCTAACCTCATCTCTACCAGCTCTTTTGTTATCTTGTTATTGTTACAGGTCTTAATGACAGTTGTAAGCCATAGTTCTGGATGCAGGGGTTAGTCCACCCTGGGGAGGAGAGAGAGAAACAGCAGAGTGGATTATGGAAATATGAATTGATCTAAAAAGCAGCTCTCTTGTAACAGAATGGGACTCAAAGAAAGGCTGGGGAGAAGCTGGTGAAAAGACGATGGAATATGATGTGAAAATGATCATTTGAATGCTTTTCTTTTCATTCCCAGCTGCTGTGTTCTGGTGAAAAGGCACACATTTGTATATCTTAAGGCTGGGTGAAAAAGGGCCAGATGAATGGAATTACTTGTTAGATATGTTTTCATTTTGAGTCAAATAAATTATGTGCATTTTAATAGACTGTATGCATATGTTAGCCATTTTTAAAAATCATACAGCTGTGATATTGGGGGACTACGTTTTGTGGAAGTAGTTTTTTCTCTGTTTGCTCAAATAAGTACAGAATTAATATTTGACTGTCCTTCAGATATTCTGTATCAGCCTATCGAAAATAACTGTTGCTGATTTGACTTATTTCAAAGCCAAATCAGATTCCAGCCTACAGTGATGTGCCAAACCAAAGAAGAAAAAATTAACTGATGGCTGAAATAGTGATGACAATCATTTGGAACATCTTCCAGAAAGACTGCCAAATTGTCATGTGTGATGTCGTTGTTGATTGACCTCAGCTGCCCTCAGAATATTCCAGTTGAATGTCCCTTAATTCCTTATTCTGGGATTCCTTATACTTTCTCATCTGCTTACTTAATACCCTCCTTCCATTTCAGTCTTCAATTTGTTGCCTCTGTTTTACTTTCAGCATTGCTTTTGTGTCTCAAGCTTACTGCTGCACTTTTAGGAATATCCCAATTAGTGCAGCCTCTTTTTATATTAAATACTGGATGTAACCTGAACCCTGTGTTTGGTTCTTGGCTCTTCTTCTGCCTTTCGTGGTGATGTTTTCTCAGAACTGGGAGAGCATTTGAGGTACATTGGTTCACAGGTACAGGTATTTGAAGTGTCTCTTCAAATAATTTGCTGATATTTTGTTAAATAAAATACTCTTTTACATATTACTTGTGTTAGGAAATGGTCTGGGATCAAAGTGCATAATCCACGTGTGATGAAATCAAGGAACCAGGCAAAGAACAAGACCTGGTGGGACTGAGATCAGGAACAGGAGCAGAAAGAACAATGCAAGGGTGATTAGTGGGCTGCAGCTGGAGGGATCCAGGCTACTTGGTTTGGGATCTTGGACCAGGAATAACGGAAGGTGAAGCAGTTCCAGGCAGGTGATCAGGAAGAGAAATATGTTAATCCATCAGAATATAACTGTTTCTGGTGCTCATTACTTCTGTATGAGTTTTCAAGGCATTGTGAACTACCTGGCTGGTAGACTCTCCCTGCTTCTCCCTTAAGCAGAGGTGTTGAGTTTCTGGCTTTTGTGTGTGTGTTTCTGTCTGCAGTCATTAATAAATGTACGCTTGATAATGAAAGATCCACATATGAAAAATCACCTGTCTCTGGGGCTGCAGTGCACGCTTCTCTCTGCCCTTTTTCCTTCACGAGGCACTAATGACTGTGATTAGAGAAAACATACTGGGCCACTGAACACTCAGTGCACCCCTTCTTGAATTTTAAACTAAATTTTGGAAGAGAGAAGATATCTTTCAATTGATGGAGAAATCCTACTGTAGGAACAGGATTCCTACTAATTTTTCAGTAAGTGTTGTGAATACTTGGGTTAGGTTTATGAATGCCTGCCCTGAGCATGGGCAGTTTAATTCTTCTGGGTCAAAGTGAAGCAGCTGAAAATCTTCTTGGCCGTAGCTGCTTGTGCTGCCTGGCTTGCTGATGGAAGCTGCCTCTCTCTTGTCTTAGCTGTTCAGAGTTGGCTTGTGCTGTATCAGAGGTCGATGCTAAGCTGATTGCCTGAGTGCTGAGGTGGCTGACTGATGCTCACATGCAGCAACACCAGCCTCCAATTGTTGCAGAGTAATTGCTGGCAATAAAGCTGCCAGAGGCTTTGAGCAGGGAGCCAGAAGGTCTGGACAGGCTCAGCCGTAGGCAAAGTGATTGTACATTGCATATCTTCTTGGGAAAAAGACACGCAGTTGTATGTCCACTCTATTTTATTTTTTGGGACAGTCATCTGTCTGCATCGGGTAACGCTAGGGGCACGTTAGCACTTTAAATTTATGCTTGTTTGCTTCTTCCCTTTCCCTATTTAGTCTTTCATGTGGAGTTGTTTCATCTTCCTTCCGTTTTTCAACACACTTGATAATATCTCAATTTAGTACTGAAAAACTATTACTGCAAGCAATTCTTACTGAGCTACATTATGGCAAGGCTTAGAGTGTAACCTATGCTGAGCGTAAAACAAATAAGTATTTCCTTTATAAAAATATCACAAATAATTTTATTTAAGGAATTATAATCCTATCAGGTTCCTTAGAAGCTGATTTCCTTTCTCTGTTCCTTTTCTTTTGGCTGTAAATTCTTGTAACCCAAGAAACTCAGCCCCCCCCACGTCATCGGTTTCAGTACCCTGTACAAGGTGGTGCAGTTCCCTCCCTGACTTCCCCTGCTGCTGACACAGCCATGGGAGCCAGCACTGTCCCACAGGGCTGCACATTTAGGCCTGGATGAGCCCAGACAAGGGTTTGGCTTTTGGATTGCCTCACCTTGTTTTTATGCATAAATCACTCTCTGCTACAGATGCTTTCTCTCAGTGTGGCACCCCAGTTGTTCTTTAACTTACGTGATGCTTAATTTTCTGACTACTTCTGACTTTCTGAATTGCCAGTGAAATCAGGATTTCTTCATGACATATGCTGTGCAGTCATTTTGTGAAATAACGAGCGGGAAGCTGGGATTCTGGAAGAGCATCACCTGGTGTTACAAGACAGTTTCACTGCCCAGCCTGAGCAGGAGCAGTCTGCAGAGCTGGTGCTGACCTCTCTGTGTACATCAGTACTGGGTATTTACTGGGCAGGCCAGTTCACTGAAAGCTTTGTAGACAAGGAATGGCATCCTACTGTTTACAGACACTCTCGGTTTCAGGACTTGTCCTTTGGGTAACTAATGCAGTACTTAGTGAGGGGAAAAAAATATTTGGAATATATTTGGAACAAAATATGCTTGGAGATAAAATCAATTTGAAATGTATCAAGTCACATCCGGAGTAGAGTTTGTCGTGCTTGAAATGTTACGATTTTTTCAGTGTATTTCATTTTCATGGAAATGCAGATATTCATTATTTGTAGTGTTCTTTTATAGTTAGTTTTCCTTTTATAAATAGCTTTTCTTGGGGACTGAGAAGGAAATCTTGCAAATAGGGGCCTTTTGACCAGATATGATATATTTGATACTGTTTTGCAGACATTTCTGAGACTGCAAACTTCACTTTAAAGCAACAGATTAAATAGGTAGAGTTGTGTATATTGCAAATAGGCTCAGTTCTGTCCCTTGCTGCCAGAATATTCCAAGGTGGAATGAAAAAACTGACAGGTAAATAAATAAGAACCAATTTTAATTTGTGATTTATTTTACAGTGGTTATTTTTTCACCACTGGTGAAACAGCATCTGAACAGGATGTGCAGGAGGTTCTCAGCACTGCTGCCAAAGATGCATCTTAACTGCTGTTGTAAGCAGGGGGTGATCTGAAGAGGTCTCGAGTGAAACAAATATTGCTGCCCCCTTATCTGTGCAGGATGACTTGGGAAATTTAACCTGACCTTCAGAGACTTACATATTTGGATTTAGAAAATTATGTCTCCTTTAATTCTAGTTAAGAGAACTTCTCTGTCGAGTTTCCAGATAGTGTTGGAGACATGAAAAGTATTTATTAATAAAAAGCCACGTTTCCCCTACTGCATGGTGATAGAAAGCTGTGTGCCATACCCTGGTGTTCTTTTTCTTCCTTTTTTTTCCCCCTACAAAATGTAATTAATTTTTTTAAGGATAGTAAATACTCTACCACCTTAAGAGTTAAATATTGCTCACATAGTAATCTCAAGAATGGAGATGGAAGAGGATGTTTCCTGTTTTTCCCAGCTCTCTGATATTGCCTAGGGAATAATGGTCTCCCTGACATGAGTCAGGGAACTAAGGGAAAACTATTTTTTGTTGCATGGAATACTAATATTACATGCAGGCTAGAGATGTGTGGTGAAGTAATATTTATTTTGTTTTTGTTTGCCTTGCCAGAGGTAGAGGTAGAATCTAAACTTATTCTAATGGGAACTTTCTTTGGGAAGAAGAGCATTGTCAATTTTTTTTTTTTTTATTATGAGTTCCAGGAAATTTCAAGGGTTTTTTTCTTTAAGCAGGAAAATTAGCCTGGGCTAAACTTCTTGTTGATTTTATTCTGATATTTGTAACTGAGCTTATTATTTTAATTGATTCCCTGTATGCTATGCTGGACATAACTGTCTGAAATAGGCTTTATTTTTATCTGGTTATATGATGAGATTCAGGAGCAATTAGGCAAATAGAGACACCGACATTTTGTAATTTAGTGAAATCTCTGAATTTTAAAACTTGCCCTGTGGTTGTTTAGAAAGTCTTATTCCTCAGTCTTGCAGGATAGTGAGATTAATCGTGCAGGATTAGCTTTCCTTCTTGTGAAGTGCCTTTGAAAGCTGCTGTAAAAGCAGTAAAAAGTGTGCTGCCTGGGACAACAGCCTTAGTCTGCTCTACAGGGCAAGAGCATCCTGTAGCATATCTCCAGTTGGAGTGCACCACACCCTGGTCCTTCCCTGTTCCGGTCCTTAAGGCTTTTTTCGTTTCTTTTTGTGTATATTTAACGTCCCGTTGGTTCTGAGTGATGTTGCAACAATCATCTGCAAGTTCAGTCGCAGGTACAGCTGACCTTCAGGCCTCCACTGGCACCACTACGAGAGTTACTTGTTGATGCGATTTTGATTCTCTAAGATCTCAAGCTCATCCCATTACCTTGTTGTCTAAAGTCTTCCTGTCCTGCTGCCTCATCTGTCTGTGCCCTTACCTGTGCCCTTGTTGCTGTGTAGAGCACAAAGCCTACACACTAAGCTACCAAAACCGTTCAGCTGCCGGTCTGGCATCCTTTCCTGAGACACGCAACTGAAAGGTGGCTAGGTGGAGGAGACAAGAAGCAGGAACAAGAGAAATTAACTGAAATTCTGTGTGTGACCTCATCCTCCTTTGCAGGTATTCAGCTCAAAATTCATTTTAGACAACAAATATTTCTCTGAATAAGCTTTTGAAACATGCAAACACCTTTTGGAGAGCAAGTATTCTGAAAGGCTCGGTGCTTAAGCATTATGAGCAACCCGATTCTTCTGAATGTCATTAGGCTGTAGGGCCTTGCCAGTTGTGGTTTACATGTTAGCCAACTAAATGAGGATCAAAACTTGTTGTCAGCAGTGGAGTGGAATTTGTTCTGTGGGTCAAAACAATCTATGGTCGTAGAAATGTACACGTGGCTCAGTTTAGTGGAATTTTAATCTTGCTTGAATCCATTAGTGACAACTTCTGTGACATGGTCCAGAATCTCCTTCCTCTTTCCATGTTTGTCAGGGATGTATGAAGTGTTATGTGGCAGCTGTACTGGGATAGAAATAGCTGTCAAAAAACGCAGCACCATCCACAACTTAGTCTGAAAATTGTTAGCTGAAAAGAGCAAGTCTATTTTTAGGGAGCTGAGGTTGCACAAATTTTCTTTTCTATCTTTTGTGAGTTGAAGTGTTGCAGCAGGTGGAGCTTAGAGGACACATCTACGGCTCTGTTTTGTCACCTACGCAGCACTGAGGCTCCCATGTCACACAGTTGTGTTATACCCATCCTGTGGTGTCAGACCACAAATGAAATGGTGTGATGTGCACAGGACTTTTGTGGGACTGCCCCGTGAATATGACTAGCAAGCCAATTAGTAATTGCTATTAAGTATTAATTTTTCTGTGAAACAGTTTCAGGGGATTTTTCATAATTTGTCTTTATACCTAGAGGAAAATCTGGAATATCCGCAGGCGAAAATGCCAGAAGTTAACTACTGACCGTGTTTCTTTCCAGAGTACGAAGTTATCAGGGCCTTTTTTCCCCGAAAGCTGGCATGTATGAATTCAGAAGCATTTCTACCACTGTTTACATTGCTTTATAAAATGCTGATACACAGAGTTAGCTGAGTGGGTATCAAAACAAGCAAGGAATGCTAAATAATTCTTAACTTTCAGGTTTCTGTAATATCCTCTCATTGTAGAGCCAGTGAGCATGACCAGGACGGACTGGAGTTGTACAGTGCAAAGGATGAGAGTGAATTAATAAAACCATTGCACCATGAGCCTGTGAGAGTCCAGGGTTCTGCAGCTGTGCTATAGGCATAAGGGAAATATTTTTGTAAATATCATTTCTGTCTTTGTTTAAGCTTTTTTCAAGGGAAGCAACATGCCATAGTTCACATGATACTCATTTTATGATTTTCTTCTTTGTCTTTGAGTTTGCATAAGGAATGAGATAGTTATCCTTTAACTTAGCAATTAAACACAATTGTGTATGCACCTGTAGAAGTTTAGTCAATGTTTGAAAGCAAGTAGATAATCCTTTCTTTGTGGGGGTTTTAATTTTTTTTCTTTTGCATCATTATCATCTTCCCTCTGTATAAACCTTGTTTATGACACAAGGACCATTTCTAAAAGCACTAATACTGTGAGAACCAGAGGAGGAAATAAGCATGGGACGTGTGAATCAAGATATTTTGCTTTCTGAAGACTTGTACAACCTTTTGCCTTCAGAAATAAATAGATAATTTTATGAAGTTGTGAGTATAAAAGACAACAAATACGTTATTCTCTTCAGAGAGTGTGTATGTTGACTCAGGAGGAAGTCCTGGCTGGTTAGGGAGCCTTGAAAATGATGACCCATTAGGAGACAAAGCTCAAATTTTATCCAGTAGAGGGGTTGCTGCAAGTACCAGCTGTAATTGTACACAAATAGTAACTAGGTATGTGAATGTCTGTGTAATATCATTTGCATTTTAAATTCATCTAGGAGCATCTTGGGGGCATCTTGTTTTCTTCCATTTTAAAAATCTGAATAGCACCTGTAATTAAGGGAGAAAACTGAGCCCTGGAAGCTAGGTAGGACTTCCATCTATTGATCTGTGTAAACCCGGCTTATGCTGTCAGGGGAGAAGCAGTCAACTGCTGAGCTGCTTTGTCACTGACATAAGCTGAGAGAGGATTTTTTTTGTGTGTGTATGTGTGTCTATACTGTTTATACACCAGTCTATAGACCTGCTGGCTGGCTGAATTTTAAAGAGTGCGGAGGTTTAAAGACTTGTCCCCCGAGGGATGCTCCTGCCAGTTGGGAAGCGAGCGGGGGCTGCTCCGCAGAAGTTGCGCGCACGTGTCTGGCTGGGGAGGGCCGGGCGGCGCTGGGGGAGCCCTGGCCTGTCGCTCGGCCGGGCAACGCTGCAAAACACACTCGTAATTTTCAGGTTGTTTAGTCAAAATATTGAGCTAATACCTTTGGTTTTTTTGTTTTTGTTTTCTTTTCCTCGCGTGATAATTTATTCCGAGAGAATACAATGGGGAACATAAATGAATACATTTCCATACCCAATTCTGAGTCAGTGCTAAGCTCACCAGGCAGCAATTAAAATCCTTGGTAGTGAGGAGAAAAATCACTTCCTATAGTGTGAGAATAGGTGCAGATTTAGAGAAAGAATAAAATACTATTTCTTTGGAACAGGGAAAAGAAGCTTTATGAGCCTGAAGGGAGAGGTTATTTGGAAATGTTTAGGAAATTTCTGAGTTAGAAGTTTTGATTAGCCTGTTCTGTTTGGTCTCTTTTTTAAGAGTTTATTGTTGTTACTACTAGAATTGTGTGTGCTTGTTCCTGACTGCAGAAAATCGAATACTTACCTGCCCTGTTTATGTTTTGCTTCTCACCCTTCTGCAGTGGGCACTCAGAGCAGGCAGCATGGTGCTTGAGCAGTTCCTTTTGAAGAGTATTACATGTACTGCTGTTGTTCATGGTGGAGTTAATAACCTTTCCCAAAACACATCTGTGGCTTTCATACACTGTGCTAACAAAGCAGAGGTTCTAAAGATTTCTTGAACTTCCTTGTATGACTTAGAAATTCTAAAAACATTGACTTCCTGATTTTGTATCGCATGAAGATTTACTGATGCGCATCACATACCCTTAAAATGTTGCAGCTAACATATGCATGTTGTAGTCACCAGCATCTTTTTCCTGAACTGTTCCTCTCCTGCTGATAAATTTGTGTGGGTTCTTTATATTTTACACTATCCACTGAGCCTGGCGAATGTTAGAAGTAAATAGTCATTGTAGTATGTAGGAATTTAAATACATAATTTCCCTTAATGGGAGTTGGCTGTCCAACATGCAGTAAACAGGGTGTTCAGGCTGGAGAGTGCTAACACCTTAGATTAACTTCTTAAACCCTCGTGTGCAGCCCTGGAAATTTGTAATCAACATGCTCTTTTCTGAAGGCAAACCTTGTGGGCCAGCTCATGTATAGAGAAGTACAGGTCTGTTGGGCTGCTACAAAAAGGGAATTCTGCAGCTTTGACCAACTGTACTGATGTCAACTGTCTCTTCTTGCTGAAACATTTCACAGAGGGTTTGTTTTTCCAGTTGGGAACAAGGAGATAAAACCTATTTTCTAGGATCTTGTAAAGTCGTTGTTTAATATTTGCTGCTAAATGGTCTGGTAATTCACTTTTCTTTTTTTTTTTTAAAGAAAAATGTTGACTGGTTTGAGAGCATTTTTATATTTTAATTAACACGTTTTATTTGCCACTAAACAGCTTCTTAAATAAAATTCTGCACGAAAGAGTCACATTATCCTTTCATACTGTGGTATGAATGTAGATCTGGTGGATTTTGCCCCCTGCCTCCCCCTCTCCTTTATTAATGGCAAAGCTTGCTTGTGAAACCCAAAGGGTTAATAATATAAATTTCTGCTTTGGACCAGTAGATGATTTCCATCATTTTCAGCATTTGACTATGGAACATGTATAGAGTTGTTATACCTCTCTGTAATTCATTCTGCTGCCAACTTCATTCCCTTTTCTCTGCCTGCATTTTAATTGAAACAACATTTGTATTTTTGAGCCAGGATCTGTCAGAAGTCCCTGTGGCTAGTCTGTGGTACAAGTAGCAGCAGACGTGGCTTACCCATATGGTGTGGTGCTTCTTGTAAAATCCATATGGCCTTGTTGAAGGGAATCCCAGCGGGGATGTGAAGGGTGTTAATACCCTTCAGGCCAGGCCTTTCCCTCCTGGGGCTTCTATGGCATTGTCTTTGCAATCTGCCAAAGCACAAACTTAATTCCTTTTTAATAATCAATTATTTCAGTCCAGGAACGTGTGCTGTATTTTTTTGCAATCATATATTCCCTGAACTTATTATTTGTTATGGGTATTTTTGGCCATTTTTTAAAAAAGCAAACCTTTCAAAAGCCTTTTCAAAAAACCCTAACTTCGTTTCTTTTGATTGTATTTTCAGGAAGTGCTGAACAGCGTTCCAAAGTTCTGCTTTCCTTTTGACGTTGAAAGGTATGTGCTACAGTTATCATATATTTAAAAATACATCATAGAAAATTATTTCTAGCATAATTACAAGCAAGGATTTAAAGAGAAGGCAAATGTGACGTGCTCCCTGCACTTGCACCTGCAGATGAGAAAACATGCCCTTTGTTCAAGTAAGTATGAAGTCACTAATAAGAAACTATCCCAGCAAAATGCAATCCCTACAGAATTTTAGGAATATCTCTGTCAAGGTAGAGCTACATTGCAGCTCCCAGCTTTGTCCATTGTAATTGTGAACACCATCTGTGTTAGTACATGGATATAACCCAGTTTCCTTCAAGCAGCAAGCTTCATAAAAAGTGTTACGGTGCACCAGGATATAAAAACTCACTGAGCAGTACAGAAAACGTGTTGTTTGAGTTCAAAGAAATTAAAACTTCAATTACATGGAAGTAGCTGAATATGCAATTGATTTTTCTCAGAGAAGAGTCAAGACCATTATTTATAATTAATTAGTCCTTACCTTTCTGGTATCAGTTATAGTCTAGCTTCCATGTAATGCTGCCAGTCATTTAAATTGTTCATATAAAATGTTTTTATTAATGAAAATATTTATTTGGGCTTGTCAAAATGATTAATGGTAATTAATTTAATAGATTGAACTCACTCGGTTTGGAAAACCCGCATTGCCCGAATTGGCAAAGGTTGAATTAGAAGCTCGATTTGCATAATTAATGAAAGATACACCCAGGTAGTGTGCAGGCTGAGCCAATTTCAGAGCAACATGGCCCTCGGTTGTAGATGGAGGCGTGGAGATGAGAAGCATCTATCAGATGCAAGAAGCTGCTCTCAGTGGAGGCAAAGCTGGTGTGTGTAGAGGGGAAAGAAGAGAGTCTCTGCAGCAAAACACATTGGCAAAATAAAGATCTTTATAAGCACAACTTCCCTGAAGTAAACTAGGCTTGTTTAGTCTTTTATAGATGAATTTAATTAAGTTGTTTGGGTTTTGACCTGGTTAAGCTCACTGTCCTTTAAGCTGTTCTAATGACTTAACTAATACGGTTGTCAGTGTTGGCTTTAAAGCATTGAAGTCTTTAATGTGCTTAAGATATGTACAGAATTCTGTTTAAAATTGGTAATGAAGATGAATAATGGAAATAAAATTTGAGGATAACAGGAAAAGGTGAGGTTCTGTTGCTGCCATCCAGTGGCAAGAAGATAATCAGTGGCAGCAAATAATTATTTTCAAGTAACTTGTCTTACCGTAACTATTTCTCTTGAATCATTCAGAAGGCACTTAGCTGCCTGTATGAAAAGGGTGAACTTAGTAAACTGTGGGAATACATGAATTTATAGCATAGCTAAGTATGTATTTTAGCTGCTTATCTGAAGGAATAAAAAACAGAGAAAAAAGGGATGAAAAGGAAAAAGTTAAGGGATGTTTATTGTTTGTTTGTTAATACCCCCTGTACCCCCTCACCACATATGCTTTTGGACTGTTGGCCTCATACTTGACTGTAAAGCAGCGTTCTCAAAGGTGCAAAATTTCTACAAATTTCATCAAACTTGTCAGCTGGACAGAAGGAGTGGAGGTTCCTGGAAGCTGGGATAGTGCTGAGGGAAATGAAGCTGATCAGTCTGGCCTGCAGACTGCTCAGGCAGAGCCGTGGTGTCTTAGAACGGGCGCTGCACTCGCAGCTTCCTGCGTAGCTGGGAGCCGAGTTCTGGGGGATCTGAGGGAGAACCAAAGGCAGCACGGGATCGTGGGAGTGTAACAGAGCACAGACAAGGAGGGGCAGAGCTGTTGTGCAGGAAAGGACAGAAATGCTGGAAGCTCTTTCAGGAAAGTGGGGACCGTTAGTGGCAAGATATTTGTGTGAACAACTTACTGGCTGCATGATGCATTTGCCATTTACTCAGCTCAAGCGTTTCCTGAAATGTGGGCACACCAATTTTTTTAAACAAAACCAGTTGTCTTCTGCTTTCTCAGTTTAATTATTTTTGTTTTGAAATTGGAGTGATAAAGAAAAGGATTGAGAAAAACATTGTGGAAGTTCCTTTTTATAGGGCTTTTTTCCACTGGACATTAAAGATGTGACAATCATTTTAGTGCTTGTCTGGCCATGTATGGGATTTTCGCTTCTCTGATGAATGTGTACATATATATATATATGTATATGTATATATAGTTTTCCTGTTGGATCATGATAGAGGGCACACCAAATATTTTACAGGCAGTTTCAATGATAATTTCTGTACAGAAACATTTGAACTGAAATAGAAAATATATATTTCATTTATTGAGCATATTGTACTGCAGAGAGCATAGTTTCTCAGCCTGTAATATATGTATATTTATATGCATATATGTAATATATGTATATAAGCTACTTCGAGCATTATCTGAGCCTATTAAGAGCTAGAAATTACTAGTGCAGAAGTGATAACTGCAACTGATTCTGCTGATCAAGATACTTAAAAAATGTGAGTCTGTTCCATAGATTGCTTCTGGATTTCTACTACACAGGAGAGTTATAGCGAATGGAGTGTTAATCCTGTTATCTAGCTAAGTAAAACTAAAGTAGGAAATCTATGTTCTTCAAATTATGGAGAAGGGAAAGCTAAAGCACAGTAGTAAGATCATCATTGCTCATTTTCTTTCAACTCACCTGTATTAATTACTTAAGGAATTGAAAAAGGAAAGAAAATAAAAAAAAGTATTTGATTTTCTTTTATTCACTGTACTGCAATGATCATAGAGATCCAGATTTAGTTCTCACTATCGGATGCTGCTTGCATCATCTCACCAGGCATACTTTATGCAGATGTTATAAATAACTGTACGCTACTCGCTCTAATTATCAAAAGTACATACTGGGAATGGTAATTAAAAATCTAGAAGTAACTCCCATTAAATTAAAACTGAAAGTCAAGCCAAAAGAGGCACAATGGTGTAAAACAAATAATTCTTTCACCATGACTTAAACTTTTGAGTTTTATATATAATTTTTTATTGAAAACAAATGCATAATTTCATTACTTCTAGTAAAGGCTTACATTTTATTTTGAAGGGATTAAGAAAGGAATTACATCATAGAAGTTCTTGAGCATTTGCTCCAAGTACCTATGTCTCTTTTTGTGAATAAATTATTTTATGTTTAATAAATGGTGCAATTGTATAACATTCTAACAGTTTGCATGTATATATTTACGAATAAGGAACCTTTTCTCTGGTACTCAGTTTTTCTTTTCACATGGTCTAGGAGGATTTAACATTTGAGGACAGAGATTTTAATTTCCTTTTAACATTTGCTGAAGTCATAATAAGGCTTCAGACAAAACCACTTTGTCCTCTCTTGTTCCTTGAATTCTCTGTGCAAATTCTGCATGGTTTGCTTCCCTTTTCTTGCTCAAGCAGTATTTTGTATTTTCCTTCTCAATCGGGTATAACTTTGCAGAGTCCATACCTTGATCTCCACATCCATCAGTTATGTAGTTGGGTGATGATGACTAGTGAGGATAAAGCTTCTCTTGTTCCTTTTGGAGCCATTTCAGGTTCAGTCTGAAGTTGTGCTACATCACTGCTTGACCCCTCATTTTTATCTGTGCTTTGAGTCTCTGCCATTTCTCTCCACCATAAGTACTTCCCCTCACTCCTCTCATTCCTCAGTCTTTTCCCTTTCAGGATGCATTCCTCCTGCTGAATGTGAAGCATACAAGCCTCTTTTAGATAAGGCATTTTGGGAACTGCCTGTAGGATCAGCATGGAGACAGTGATGTGTACCTCTTTAATTCCCCCATGGTGCTCACCCAGTCGCAGGGAGGTGTTAGATTTTGGAAAATAATCAATGGTGCTGCTACTGTAGAGGATTTCTCCTTAGCAGCAGAATGTCACTCGAGTATGGGAATTAACGTGCAGGTTATTTAACTCATAAGCTATTAGGGTCAGTGAGAAATGATAGCAGGAATGACATCACTGTCACTCTCCTGTTCCTGGCTAATGCTGTTTCTGTTGATATTTGTGGTAAAAGTCTGTGCAGAAACACAACTATGATCAAGACAACTGCAAAACAGTGGCTTGAAATCATTGGATTTGCTGATCTTGTGATAGGCAGTTATAAGATACCTTACACAAAAATTTTGCCTTCAGAGGAAATAGTTGAGAATGAAAAGTAAATAATCAAGAAAGTCTTTCAAGCTGTACAGGTGAAGATAAATAAACTATAGCATTTCCTGTACCCTTCAGGCACTGCAGGCAGTTTTCAAGGTGAGTTCCAAACTCAGAGATGTAGCAGCAGTTATGCACAATTGAGTTCTTTGCATCTTGTGTCTCACTGCATTATTGCACGTTTGTGTAATAGTGAATGTATGCGTGAGAGATGAGTGTAAGGACAGGCTGCAGTGTGCACTGTAAAGGGTGTAAGTGCTGATTTCAAACAGACAGGGGTTGTTTAGTTTCTCTGTGTGTGCAGAAGTGGACCTGTCTGGGAGGAAACCTGGGAATGCCACGGGAGCTGCCATGTGCTCCCATAGACCCCTGGCTGGGTGTAATGGTCAGGGCCCTCAGACAGAGCTTCTAGACAAGCTTCTGTTGCAACTTAAACACTCCCAGTGAGACTCTTTGCTAAGTAGTTGTGGTTTCTTTTAATGCTTCTGTTGTTTTGAAAACATAACCCCATTAATAAGCTAACCGTGCTTTTTATTTGTGGGAATTTTCTTACTTGATGGTGGCATCGTCCATTTTCACATCTTCTGCAGTTTTTCTCCTGTTCCTTTTTTTTACTGAATTGTAAAGAGTTGGGTTTTTTGGGAAGCAGAGCTCATATCAGATAGCTTGGTTGGAACAGAGGAGCTCTCCACACAGGGAGCTAGAGCTGTGGACTTGTGGATGCTGGAGTGGACCTGGAAGTGAAGAAAACAGTTCCTGAAGCTTAGATTTGGGATGGCAGTTAGCTGCAGGACACTGCCCAACCTAGTGTTCGTTACTGTCTCCCCAGTCTCTCCATCAGCTTGTACCACTACCTTAACATCTGGTTTTCAAATTCCTGCTTGAAACACTTTCTATTCTATTCTTTGATTTGGGAGAAATTAGGGTGACTGACTGATGGGTTTGCTTTTTCAATAGTTTGGGAGTTGTAATACATGTGATATTTTCTGGTTTAGGTAGCAGGCACCAAAGCTTCAGTCAGAACTGTGTATATTAGTTACAGTGTACACGACATTTTGTAAGTAACAATACCAGTAACTTTATGACTTATTTTTAAAAGAAAACAGAAATATCTCTTCCCATGTATAAGGTCTTAAGTTTTTTGAAGCTCTTCAAAAATTTCTAAAATTTGAAGAGAAAATAATTTCAAACATCTGCTCTATCCTAAACAAAACAATTTGGAAGAAAAGCAATTTTTATGGTGAGCAAGGGATAAATTTAATGATTAGGTATGCTGTTTTTTGTTTGAAGGAGAGATTCAGTTCCTGCCTTAATCAACTCTCTCAGGTCTCCCTTAAAATGAGGCCTGAGCAATGGCTGTAGTGTAAACAAAAATCTTTAAAATGACTCTTTACCTACTCCGTGGGTACTAAAGAGCCTTTTCTGCATTGTGTAGGTACATAGAAAATTTTAAAACCTATTTTTATTTCTATAGTGAACTGTAATAACCTTGAAAGAGCCCATTGTAGTCTGTGGGGTTAATAAGTATTTACACACATTCTTCATTATTAGTGATTTATTATTGTTGAACTAACATTAAAAGTAAGCATGCAGGGCAAGAGTTGAAAGTAAGTCAGAAGCAAGGCAGAGGAATGAGCGAGGCGAATGTGAGCACTGGTTGGGAATGATTTGTACCTGCTCTCCCCTGAAGTGAGCAGATCATGCTCTCTTCAAACAGCTGACTAGACCATCATTCTGCAGAAGGGTTTTGCAGCTGGGCTACTTTATCTTGTGCTCTAATAAGAAGTCTAGATAACATTTTGTTGAGGTAATTCTGGTATGTAATCATTTCATTATATCTGTGCTGATTTTCACGCTAGGAAAAGCCTGAGAGGCATCAATTCTGTGGTCCAGTAGCAGGGCCAGGAGCTGCTGCGTGTTTCTGGAGGGGAGACTTGATTTCTGAACAACCTGAATGTGCTGCAGTGAAAGAGAGAGGCACAAACCCCAAGTGGCCAGTGTTTGTCTGCGTGATGGAACATGCTATATATGTGTTAAAGCTCTAGTGCCAGCACTTCTGGGATGTTTTATGTGTCTGATTTATATGTTGTGGTCATCTATCAATAGAAATCCCCAGTTACCATTTGTTTTTCTCTGTGAGGCTTACACGTAGTCAGTTGTAATTCTGCTGAAGAGGAGTAGAACAGGCATCCTTGCTGCCCCCACATCTTAAATGGAGCTCTCAAATTAGAAACCCAGAATTTATTCAGTATTCTAAACTAAACAGAGTGTGTAGTCCAGATGGTTGGTCACTGGCTTCTGTTAGCTGTTCTTTTGAAGCAAACAGGACCAAATGCAAACTTTTGGGTTCTTGTGGAAATTCAGTTGTAGCCTTGGAGTGTTTCTCATATTAAAAATCTGGGAGTTGCTGCTCACATCTCTTTCCAAACTGTGTGGGAAGCAGTATTCAAGCCGGACCACTTTTACACTGACTGTCAAAACATGGAGTTGCCTCTCTTAAAGAAGCAAAGGGAAAATAGAGATTTGGAGGTGGTGAGATGGCACTGGAAATGCTTCCCACTGAACTCATAACTCAGCTGGGCTATTTTTAATAGAAAATACCATAATTTAGATTTCATTTTTAAAGTGACCCTGCATACAGACATTTTGTCTGACATACATGTACGCGGTACATTAGAAATAATTTGTGTTAATATCGTGGCGCACAGAGACTCCAGCCTAACCCTGCCAGGTGTTTTGTGGTGTAAGGAGAAGCCAGGCATGGCTGCTGGAAGCTCCAAGCCTCAGAGTGGGACATGGCCGAGCAGAGAGAGGGTGGGAGCAGGAGGCAGCTGAGGTCACTGCACGGAGCATTTCCAGTGCTCCCGAGTGAGCAGCTGCTGCTGAGTTTCTGTGTGAGCCCAGGGTGCACAGGGGTGCTGAAACCACAGCGTACATTTCATGGCAGTCTGCTCTCTGCAGTAAAGAGCAAAGTGCAGGGATGTGAAAGAGAAAATTGCAGGGTTGGCAGGGGAGCAGTAAGGCCTGGTTATGGATGGCTCTGTGGTGCCAGGCACAGTGTGCAGCGTCCCAGCTACACAGAACCCGAGCAAGGAGGGACTGAGCAGAAGCCATTGGGTGTTTGCGGTGTTTAAAGAGATCACTAGATTGTTCCAGGCCGTTGAAGGCAACTGAGGAAACTTCTTGTTTTAATGATTTGATTTTAATCACCTAACAAAAAAAGTCCATTAATTATCATGGGTGGTTATATTGGACTAAGCGTCTCTTCTAATGTTGTATGCTCAGCACACTCTTTTGTTTCAGCCTAGTCACTGTATGTTCCTGAGGGACTGAACCAAACTGGAAAGAGTCAGAGGCTCTTCGGGCTGGGTAGTGGTACCACTTAGCTGATCTTTAAACCTTTGTCATGCATGTGTTAAGCTGTATAAAACCCCTGTGTCCTATGTGGCTTCTCCTGCCTTTTGATCAACTGCTACTTTCTTTTTACCTGGGGGGAAAATTTTCTCTATATTATTTTTGCTGGAGATTTAAAAAAACCCAAACAAACCAGCAAAAGCCACAGCAACCTCCTCTGCCCCATATTCCAAGGGATAAAGTAAAAAAAAAAAAAAAAAATTGTGCTCTGATTTGTAGATTGAGGCCTGTGATGATTTTCAGCTTCTCTGGGAACTAATTTTCAGCTTGGTCATCTACGACTGAACCACAAATGACACGTGCTAATCACTATTAGCAGGTTCTTAGGTATTCTGCTGTAGAAGGTTGTGTAAGAGTAGGAAAAGAACAGCAGACAATAGAATTGTATTGAGGATTATAGTGAGGATTGAGCATGAAAACACTTGAGATCAATGACTTAAATGCTCATGCTTTATGTGATTTAATGGTTTTATGCTCTGTATCTGGTTTTCAGGGTGTCCCAAAACCAAGTAGGACAGCATTTCACCTTTGTGCTCACCGACATTGAAAGTAAGCAAAGGTTTGGATTCTGCCGTTTGACGTCAGGAGGCAAGGTCTGCCTCTGTATTCTAAGGTAAGTTGGTACAAGAAAAATTGAGTCAAAGAATGAATATAAAAAATATAATAAAATTATCCTTTAGAAATTCTCTGCCAATGTGTTTAACTTTGCTGTCAGGGCATTGCTTTGCTACAGCCACGTTGCCATTGCTTTCACATAAAAAGTGCCCCCAAGCCCCATAAGATGATATTCGTGTGTGAAGCTAAATAATTTTATTTAAATAACGTGAAATCTCTGCTTAAAAGCAGAGAACAATACATTGCAGCCTTAAAGGCTTGGACTGTTGTGTGAATATTTTTACTTTCTAATCAGATCTTTGACAAGCATTCTGTCAATTCAACAATAAAGTGCATTATTCTGTATTCCTGTCCTTGGAAAGGAGATTTTTGGGTGTCTCTTCCAAGTTCTTTGCTCAGACTATATCTAATATAAGAAACACCAGATCCAGAGAATCCACAAGGTAAGAGCATGCTGTTTTGTTGCAGAAGAGATACTGATGTTGGGGAGAGTGACCCCAATGAAATACTTTGTTTCTCCCTCTCCTTTTTCGTTCTTCTCTCTTAAGATAATTGTTTTGGTAACAAAAACCCCCAGTTGTTTAGCTGTCCTAAAACCATTTTAATTAAATTAGAGGCAGAATGATCTCATGAAAAAACAAATTTGCAACTTCAATTAAGAGCCTAACAGCCTGCAAGCCCCATAGAGGAAATGGGAATATCCAGTTCAGCAGCACATAGGAAGAACAAAATTGAAGTAAAATTGCTTTTAAAGTGAGAATCTCCAAACAAAAAAGAGGAGGAGCCAAATGCCTTGGCAGCAAAGGGGAAACACAGAATTTTGGAGAGTAGAGTAGGAAGTTTATGGAGAAAAGCAGGTTTTCAGGTATTTGGATAACATGGAAATCAGGTAGTAATGGAGGGTGTCATTAGGATAGACCGTGTGAGTTAGGGAGAAAAACCTAACATCAGCTTGTAAAAGAATTATCAGTAAATGAACACTGAGGGAAAAAAAGGACCAGCCAATGTAGAGACTTGCGGAGTAGTGCTTAAAATTATTGGAAGGAGCACGTCAAGATTGTAATGAACTTTTAAACAGATGCCAAACTAATGTTAAGAGCCAGTACACTGGATGTTTTTTGGCAAGTAATTTAAAAAGAAGTCTTTGCTATAAATATGGCAAAGAAAAAAAAAATACCACCATATAATGAAAGTAGCAAAAGGGAAATATTTTATTCTGGGAATTAATTTACTTTCTGTGATCTTGGAAATATGGCATTAGTAATGCTTCAGAAGGATTTAAGTCTTAGGCTTTTGGAATGTATAATACTTAAACCTTTTCTCTGAATACCTTTTTTTTAATGTAACTTGTTAAAGCCCAGAGTGAGGATATATGTGTATGTTTTTATCTCTTTCCTCTGAGTTGATCTTTTCTTCCCTCATCAAACTAGAAACAAAATTTTTTGCATTGTTTGTGTGGCTGTAACAACATTTAATCAGTTATGCACACTCAGATTCATTTAAATACTGTATGGAGTGCTGCAAAGCAAAGGATGTAAATTCTCAGCTGGTGTAAACTGGGTATTTCTTTTAACATTTCCCCACGGACGTGCATCAGCTAAAGATTAGTCAATGGTCTGTTACTTGGTAGAAATAAGTAGGAAAATGAAAAGTGGCAAGCTATAATTTTTCTCTGAACCGTATCCAAAGCATTGCCTTTATTGCTTTTATTGTGACAATTTCAAATTTACAATGCATAGCTGAGTGCATAACAGCACTAGCTTCACAGCATTGTACTTGTAGCTGGGTAGTCTGCTTATTTCCAGAGTGTGTGTATGTGTTGTGTTTTGCTCAGACGGAAGGAATGCATCACTATTTCCATCTGATATGTTCTAGTAGCCACTCTGGTTTTTCCTCTGAATCCCAAGATTCATCAGAAGTGACGAAGTGAAAGAAGACTCACTAAGCAGATTTCTTTGGACATTTTATCTGTCTCTGCCTTGCACATGCTCGTTGTTCTTAAATTAACAAAAAAAAAAAAAGACAACCCGAAAAATGAAGGAATTCTGTCTTTATATATGAGGAGTGTTTATACATGTTCAAACTCACTTTTGTCCATTTATCAAAACAACATAAAAATTATATTTGCTGTGTGTNGTTGTTCTTAAATTAACAAAAAAAAAAAGACAACCCGAAAAATGAAGGAATTCTGTCTTTATATATGAGGAGTGTTTATACATGTTCAAACTCACTTTTGTCCATTTATCAAAACAACATAAAAATTATATTTGCTGTGTGTATATACACATGATGACTGATGTATGGGCAATTCAAACTACTTGTTCATCACAGGTGTGTGCACAGTAGCCGTGGACTTTAATGAAAGCACACAGGTGCAGGTGTACAGAAATGCCATGTCGAACTGCCTTCTCCATGTGCATGTGGATGTATCCTCTCGGACAAGAGGGGTATAATAAGATTACTGCCTGAGGCTTTTAAAAAGACAATTGGAGATAGTCAAATACAGAAAAATTAATTGAATTGTTGTCAAGAACTGAAATGTAACTAAAAATCTCTAAAGACGAGCAGGAACAAGCCAGTCAAAGTGATTGGAAGGAAATACTGTAGAAATTTAGGCAGGCTGGTGAGTGGGGAACGGGACACAGCTTTTCCCTTGGGCATGTCTTTTGTGGACAGTACCAAGCCATGTGTTAACCTATGCCAGGGTTTCTAAAGAGATGGAATTTCAACTGTTGAATGGGATTTTTAACTGAAAGCTGAAGTGAAGGCTGCTTGTCCTCAGGTTTTACACCAGCAACTCAAAGCTACATGTAAGATTAAAGTCTTGTGGTTTATGGGACCTCATGCTATAATTCATTCTCTGTCTGAAACGCTAATTAAAGGAAATTGTCTCTGAATTTGCAGCCACATGGTCCTGCTTTAAACTGGATAGTTTGAAACAGAAAATATTCTTGTACATAGAAAATACTTCTGTAAGTTTTATGGAGGTTGTTTTGTGTTTTATATACACGTGTATATGAATTTTGTAAATAGAATTTCCTCTCAAATCAGAACATACTGTTCAAATACTCTGTGTTTATAAAGTAAAATAAAATTTTCCCGAGGTAGCTTTCTCAGGAATTTTTGTTTGAAGAACTTAATTGTGATATTTTATTGTCTAGAATGGATGTGCAGAGCTTGACTGCAGTTGCCAAATTCACATTGCTAAACCACAGTAAGATGAGAAAATAACTCTTGGATTATCCTCCAGAAATGCTGTGTGATTCCTTTGCAGGTTTTATTTAATTTAGTTCTTTTCTTTATGCTGCATGGCTGCTTCGTGAAGCTCTTGGTGTGAATCCTGCTGTGTCACCTCCTCCCTGTCCACAAACTGTTGAGCTAATGCAGCCCTGTAGGACAAGGGACACACAATAGGCATATTGTGAAATACCTTGTTGAGCTCATATCCTATACTGGATCTTTTCTCCTAGTTTTACCTTTCCTATTTTTCAGTAATAGTTTTGCTAGTTGAGGTTTGAAGTGGCACAGCAGAAACTTCAATGTCTGCTTTTGAATAATAGGAGACCTAATTCTTCTGGGTTTTGTTTTTAAGTATCGCTGCTGCTTGCAGTAGAAATAATACTTTCTGGGTTTACATGAAATTGGTTTTGAATTACCTGAATGGTTTTAGTACAAAGTGCAAATAATTTGTTAAAAATCCTGAAACTGTTGATGGACTTGGAGGTTGACCTTAGGTATGCAGAGGAACACAAAAGGCATCATTAAAATGCTCAGTCTTAGATTTCATTAATTTTATGACTGTAAAATTGTCACCTATGTTTCCAAATGAAATGCTCTAATAAGGAAGACAGGTTTATGTGGTAAGGCTTTGTAGTTCTTCAGTTCAGCCACGCTTGAAGCTTTTTCACTCTTCCTTTAGGCAAATCCCTTAGAAGCAGAATGTTTCAATTTTACACATTTTGTGTCAATTTTCCAGACAGAAAAGTAGCCCCTAGACATTAGACATTTAGCTACGGAAAGGCAGTTTCCTTGGTTTTATTTGATTACTAGAAGTTAGATTCCTGCTGATAGTTCAGGACTGTTAGTGGTTACCTGACTATTTGACAGAAAACATTTCCTCTCCTTTGTTTAACCTTTGACTCATGAATGTAAAAGTTTTATCAGAGCTGTAGTAGAAGCACCGGTGAGGTGGAAGTCTACTTATGGCAACAAGGGTTGTGCGTGACTTTGAATGAAAGTCTGAGCTCCTGCCTTGTGGCTCATTTGGATTAAGAGAAAATGCTAAGTATGTTTTTAATTAACCATGAAGTGTCTTGGTCTCTTGCTTTTGTGACAGACAGGGGCTGTACTTTTAAATAAAGACCCCTGTACTCTCAGTAGGGGAATATATATCTATTAATGTTGTCTATGTTTTTATGTTTCTCTTGATTATGGAAGAAATATTTAGAGAAATTGTTGTATGTTTTTGGAGGTTGTTCTATGTTTGTCTTGTATGTTTGTTTTTCAAACAGTTATTGATTGTAACTTGAGGAGTGCAAGGACAGTGGCTACAATTAAAGAAAAACAAATAAGGAACTAGTAGTGGTTTCATAGTTTAAGAACTGAAATTAATTTAAGGCTTCCAAATACATTAAAATTTAACATTAAAGCTGATTTTCCTCTGCTTTCTCTAAAGTGAAGGGGCTTCACTGATGACCTTTAGATGCTTTCTTAAGACAGTTAATTATGAAATGTACTGACTGCTCATAAATAATTTTATGAATACAGGTATGGTGGTGAGGTTTTTCTGGTAATGGACTTTAATTTTGATTTTATCTGTTGTTAATGTACATACTAGTGTGCTAGTTCTGAGTTAGGAGGAGTAATATATTACAGGTCTCCTCTGTCAAATTCAGCCACTTTAAATCTACATGTTTTAGACAATGTGTTTCTGTACTGACTTGAAGAAAAATAGTTACCTAGCTAATAGATGCTGATGGACATTTGTGTGCTGCATGAATTTTTTGTACATAGACTAGTTCTGTGCTAGCAAAGATTAAATAATTTTGCAAGATTTTTTAACAGGACAAGCTAAGAAGTTTCTTTGACCCGTAATGCTTCTGGGTTTTAGCTGTCATACACACAAATGCCAAACAAGCAAACAAGCCCAGGTGCTGAGTGCTGCACTTTGGCCACAACAGCCCCATGCAGCATTCCAGGCTGGGGCAGAGTGGCTGGAAAGCTGCCTGATGGAAAAGGTCCTGGAACTGCTGGTCAACAGCAGCTGAACAAGAGCCAGCTGTGCACAGGTGGCCAAAGAGGCCAAGGGCATCCTGGCTTGGATCAGGAATAGTGTGGCAGCAGGACCAGGGAAGGGACTGTCCTCCTGTACTGGGCACTGGTGAGGCAGCACCTTGAACCCTGTGTTTGGCTTTGGGGCACTCACTTCAGGAAGGGCACTGAGATGCTGCAGAGTGTCCAGAGAAGGGCAGCAGAGCTGGGGAAGGGTTTGGAGCACAAGTCTGATCTGGAGCGGCTGAGGGAGCTGAGGGTGTTTAGCCTGGAGAAAAGGAGGCTCAGGGGGGACCTTAGAGATCTCTACAACTGCCTGACAGGAGGGTGTAGCAAGTGGGGGTCGGGCTCTCTCCTGGGTAATAAGGCGTGGGACAAGAGAAAACGGCCTCAAGTTACACCATTAGAGGTTTAGATTGGATATTAGGAAAAATTTCTTCATAGAAAGCATTGCTGAGCACTGGAACAGGCTGCCCAGGGAGGGGGTGGATTCACCATCCCTGGAGGTATTTAAAAGAAGTGTGGATGTGGTGCTTTGGGATGTAGTTCAGTGGTAGATTTGGCAATGCTGAGTTGATGGTTGGACTCAATGGTCTTACAGGTCTTTTCCAACCTACAGGATTCTATGATTCTACATACAATTCTTTGCCCCATGTGATATCCTGGATAAAGATGTAAAGCCTGTGTTATCCACTGTTTATCTGTGAATAAATCTGTTTACAAGAGTAGTACAAATCAATTAATAGGATGATTAACAAACATGCTTCCAAAATTAGCCTGTGATAAAAGAGGACAAAAGTGTTGCTTGACAACCTCGAGGATTGAACAAATTGCAAAGAACTTGTACTTGGTCTTTGAGTTGAGAATCTAAAATACCACCTGATGGTGTCTTTATTATGAACAAACACAACTGTGTTTACACCTGAATGCAGAGATGCATTGTATATGCACACATGCAAATGCACTCTTTATTGTTTATGAAAAAACAAGTATGATTCTTTATTATGCTGAATTAATTACAATTAGCAAATACATAAAAGAAAAATATAAAGGGAACTTTTTTGCTTCCAGTAGATCTTTGTAATATTTTGTTGAAGAACATTATAATTAAAAATACTTACAAAAGCTTTTGCAATTAGGCCACATCATTGAAGAACTGAAGATTATGTAGAAAAGAAGCAGAGGACAGGTTCTGGCAGCCTTTGGTTTCATGCCATATAATGTAATAGAGTACTTGCTTTGATTTCCTTAATTTTTTGGGTTTAAGAGGCCCATTGAAATTATATTAACCTTGTGTCTGTGGTTATAAGGCTTAAAGCAATTCTTTTTCCATTCTTTCAGCTCATAAAAGAAACTGACTTTTGTAAACTATGGTCAAGTAGGATGTTTTTCTTTGTGGTTTTGTTACACAAAGACATGGAAGTGTATCATCAACCTGGTGTTGCTAAGGGAAGAAATGTCTGTGCAAGTACTCTGGTCAGCATGCCTTGCTGTGTGAAAGAGAAATCTCTCTTGGCTTTCTGTTAGGGTTCATTAATTTCAAATAATTAATTTGACCTTTTTAAATGCTTAAAAATTGCATTTAATTTTTCTTTTCTCAGTAATAAGGGAGTTGAGATTGTGCATACAGGAAAGAAGTATGGTTACTATTTCATTGAAGTAGGAGAATTTATTTTTATAGAATGCTGTTCATAAATGTTCATTATCAAAAATAGATGGTCAGATGAGATTTTGGCGTATTCTACAGTAAAATGTGCTGGGGTCGTGTATATTGTTAACACAGAGGTGATAGCAAGGGACTGGAAAGCCTTTAGGTAGTGTAACACTTTTGTGTGTGCAGTGTTATAAAAATACTTTGCAATTTATACCTACCTTGTACCTTGCCTTTGATAAAGTGCTGGGACAGTGTCGCAGTCCCTGCTGTAATTCTGGGCTGTGAAGCAGTTCCACAGCTCTGACGTTTGCAGAAACTCTGAACACTGCAGTGAGCAATTCTGTTTGCCTCTCTGTGCTGTATTTCAGTGATGTGTAAAAGCAGGTTAGCATGATTAGAGAAGATAATAGAACTGGAGTCCTAGGGGAAAGAATGCTCAAAGATCAGATGTTTTAGGTGCTGATACAGTGGGTGTTTTACAAGGGCATGGAGCATTCACACCTGTAAGCAGTGAGTGGCCTTGCAAAGGTGCACTACAGTAAATTTTATGATTGTATTAAGAATATATTGAAAAGCAAATGCAATAATGTCACACCTTAACCACTGTCAGCAATACCAAGCATTAAAAATGTCTGTGAGCATTAAGAGGTTGGTGTTGATTAATAGCCAGCACAATGTATGGTGAAGTGTGATAAAGACATTAATATGGTGGCTTTAAGGAAATCATTAAATCATTGCCTCTGTCTCTTTGGCTTGGCAAGAGTAAATTCATGATGGTTTTTGTGGGAGTTTTTTTGGTTTTGGTTTTGTTTTTATAGGAGCCAGTAGTTAAGCATTTATAAAGACAGCAAAGATTGCTAGAAAATGCATTAACTATAACTGTGTTTGGATTTCTGCTTTTTCTTTACCCTAAGAATCAGGATCTGTTTCTAAAGCCTTGCCAACTACATACTGAGAACAGAGGTGTTACAAAGAAAGCATAACCCTTCACTGGACTCCCTGCACAAAGCAGTACTTGGCTTCTCTGCCAGCCAGGGTTTCCCCCGGCAGCTTTCCTTTCCCGGTCAGGGAAAACATTTCAGTTCTACATACTGGGTTTTTTCACTTGCAGTTAGCATATTTCCTGAAATATATAAATTTGAAATTTAAGGTCTGTCTGCAGTGTGCACTAAAGCCTTTAAGAAATACATGTCTGTGGATTTACACTGCACTGAAGAATGAATTCTGTAGTAGAGTTATATATGGGTATGAAATGTTCTAAAAACTTCTCAGGCTCTATTTCCTTTCCAGCTCCCCCTTCTAATCTTGAACAACTAATATTAACTATGCTATTATCAATTCAGTAACATTCTTTGTGATAAAATTCTAACAGACATGTGCTATTTGTAAATAAGGCATTATTTATATTGTTACTATTTAATTTGTCAGACTTAATAGCTTAAATAGTGATGGTGGAAAGTTCTGTAGCATGTGATCACTGATGATGTTACTGTTAGAGATAACTTCCATCAACAGATGGCAGAAATGCAACTGATACCACTGTGTTTGAGGGTTTTTTTCTCATACTCTTCAGTTATGTCTTGCTTATCTTGGATTCTGTTTAACTGAGTGAAAGTACTGCACTCATGGGCTGCAGACCTGTGTTAAAAGTCTCTTAAGTATCGATACTTTAATGTGTTCGTGTTTACAATATTGGTGACTGTTTTTAATTTTGGAAGTTAATTTAATCTATAAAAATGGCTTTATAGGGACACCAATATTCTTACATATAATGTAACATCTCTACTATTGCACAGCATTGCACCACTTGTCAAATAGAGGGTACCTGGCCTGCCCAGACAAAGTTGGTATTTGTTCTCCAGGGAAGCAGAAGGTCTGTCAGTCCACTGGGTAGAAGAAGATGTAGAATTCAAAAATTGCAAATAACTACTGAAATCTGTAACAATTAACGGTAGTGGGAATGACATTAGAAAATGTTTCAAATGTTTTTTTGGTGCCTTGAAAACACTAAGAAGTGTAAGTACTATGAGTTAATTCATGCTTAATGGAACTTCATGCAGGTGTCCAGCATAAAGAAACCATCTATCTATACTGTCTATCAGTGATGTGCCATTAAATTAATGGAGGAAGGTTTTATATGCTTTTCATTTATATGTAGAGAAGTTATAAAAATGTGCAAGTCAGATCAATCATCATAGTATTTTATAAGTACTAGAAAAATACATTGATATTTTATTAAAACACTTTTTTCCTCCTGTTCTAGTTACCTACCATGGTTTGAGGTATACTACAAGCTCCTAAATACCCTGGCAGATTATTTGGCTAAAGAACAGGTAATTTTGCATATTCTAGTTCTTCGTGTAAAATATTTTCCTTGAAATAGTAGTCACCATTTGCAATACTGTAAAGGGATTCTATACCGTTTAGAAGTTTAAGGTTTTAGTAGGATTTAGAAGCAAGTTTTATTCCTCCTACTGAAATTCAAAGAATCTGAACATACAGCTTCCACAGTCACTTGAATCCCACATTAGTCTTAAAAAGCTGCTGAAAATATACCTTTATAATGTGTCAGTCTCAGCATAAACAGGCCCTTTGCAAAGTGTGAGCAAAGTGTCACCTCACTGGAGAGCTGTATGACGTATTGATTGTAAACTGTAGCTCTCTGGAACTATCTGATTATCAGCTGCAAACACTTTTGTTCAGAACTGTACAGAATATGATATACTGTTTCACCCTTCATATTAACTAAAAACTACCTCTCGTAATTCTGACATCTCAAGTAGCAAGACAAAATTACTTGCATCATTTGGTGAAGAATCATGATAGTTTAGTTTGCATATTCATGAGCAATTAGATGTATTCCAGGATTACACAGCAAAGGAGCTACTGGCATCTGTCTTCACTGAGAACATTCAAGCTATACCTTTCTGCTTTAACTATATTAGTGTACTAGATTATAAATTTTTGTTAAAAGCATCAATATTTAACCATATGCTATAGACTGGAAAACCTGGCATTTCAAAAATATATGAAGTACAGAATAAGCAATAATTATGCATTATAGTAAATGGACTGTGGAGAACGATGATATTTTATGTAGAGATAAATAAGAAGGTTTGATGTTGGCTGTGTGTTTCAATAAAGTAGAATATATGTAAGTCTTACAAATGCTATAATTAGACCTTGGGTTTAGTCCCTATTTCACTGTAATAGAAAAAATTGTTACTAATGTTGTGTTTGAGAGAAAGGGATAGGGATTGTCTTGATCAGCGGTGCTGGCATTGCGGTTCTTACTTGAAGCAATTTCAGTAGCTGGGTTTGTTGTTTTATGTGCTGAGAGCTGTTTTGGTGGGTTGGAAGGTGTTAGCAGTGCATGGAAGCAGTTCGTTACACTGCCTGGTGCCATACCTGTTGCTGAGGGGGCTGTGGGAGGTCATTGCTCCCTCCTGGCCCAGGTACTGTTCATCTGACCAAGAGCTAGACCCAAAGTCTTGTTCATTGATATGGGGTCCAGTACCAGCATCATCTTCTTACAGGGAGAAGCAGAAGCTTCCTGTAAACTCAAAGCAATGTGTTTAAAAGCTGGCTCTGGCTTGCAACTGATGCTTTTGGTTTTACTTTGGCAACAGAAAGAATTTAATCTCCACGAACAAAACCCCTAAACTGAATGAAAACCCCAAACCAGCAAACCCTCCAATCACTTCTCTTTCCCAAGTTAATATCCCTTCTAGAGACCGAAGTGAGGGATCCCAGTTAAAGCAGGTAGCTGCAAGTACATTTTAGTAAACCTTATTAACTGTTTTATGTGTTTTGATGAGACATATTTAATAAAACTTTGAATAAACCTGTATCATGGCTAACAGTTTTAGGAAGATGATGTCCAGGATGTACAGACCAGCTAGACATGGTATCCCAGTTTTCAGTTGCAGATGATATGATTGCCTTAAGGAGTATATGCAGAAAAATGTAAGAGATTGGCTTAACTTGCAGATACAATCATTTTATGAAATACAAAGCTGTCCTGAATTTTATGCTTAATGTTTAAATACTTCACTAGGTATTGCAATTGTTTTGGTCATTAAATATTTATATCTCTTTGTCAATATGTAGTTTGATATGTAGTAAATAGTAATTAGTTTTTGTATGATAATTAACTACCTTTAAAATATATTCCCTATAGGAAAATGACTCAAATGATTTGTTAAAATCATTGTATAGCCATCCTGTGCCAAAGGCGAATGCTTTAGTCAGTTTAAGTGTGGTAAGTATTTTTTCTCTTTTATTCGTACTGACTATGAAATAGTAGGTAAAGTTGAAAGAAAAAGAAACCTCAGCCCTTTGAAAGAGTGAATTTATGTTGCTTCCCATCATTAACTGGCTTGGACAACCTTTTTTATTTTTTTTCCCCTCTGTGGAAGGTAGAGTTTGTCTCGTGTTGTTTTCTAAAAGTCATAGTCATAAAGAAGCAGAAATTATAATTTTGCTCTGTGGATGAGAAACTAAACTGCAGTAGGATCTGACAGTGCTAGAACTACTTTTTTGTGCTTCCAGCTGTTTCATGTAGACAATTTTGGTTTCTCCTGCTGTGCATCAGGAGACACTAACTCAGTTTTATTGCCTCTTATGTCTGAGTAGGTACAGCTTCAGGATTGGTGAAAAGTCTGTGAAAGCTGGCTGCTTTCCCATCTTCCTTCCTCTTTTTCCTAGTTTTGCTTAATCATACAAAAATGCTGTAGGAAGAACAGAAGTACACTCTGTTATGTGAAACTTTTGTCACATCTCGGTGAAAGAATGTGTCCAGGCCTCCTTTCCTGTTGTGCTCTGACTTTTTGTGATGTGGGATGGGCTGGTGATAGTGGGGCAAGATGGTGTTGCTGCAGAGACATCAGAAAGTGGATATGTCATTGTTACAGTTCCTGAAGTTTTACCCAGAATTAGCTTATGGGTGCATGTTTAAACACATTTGTAGAGCTTATGTGAAATATAAAGCCAGCACAGAACCTCTGCTGTCTCTGAGACATTGTGCATGTTCAGGGCATCTGTGCAGTTACTGTGCTTGCCAGAAACAGTGTGCAAGTACCTGGGTCTTGGTTGAACTGTCACACTTTGCAGGACACAGAAAGAAGTGATTTTGTAAAGGCTTTGCTTACTCATGTACTGAAATATTGTTAGATTATTTTTCTTGACTTAGTGTGATTTCTTGTGACTTTTAGCTCATGTATTTTAGAAATGAGCTCCATACTTCAAAGTAAGCACAGATTCTGGAAAAGCTCCTGGCCGTATTATGAAGGCATAGAAAAATGGAGTCTACCACTTCTGTTCCAGCAGTTACTGATCCTTGCTGCTTAACATAATCATTATTTTATTTTATTTTGATTTTTCATATTTCAAATTCCTTGTTTTTTCACTAGGCTATAGAGAGCTAATATTTTCCCACCTTGTACAGTGCTAATTGACTGTATTTGAAAGTCCTTCCAGTCTTGTTTGTTGTTTTTCACCAGAACAATGAACTGGTTTTGAGGCTGCAGTTGGAATTGTTTCTGTTGATAAGTTTTTTCTTTCTGTTGTCAGTGTAATGTTTCAGTTCTTAGCACCTTTGCCAAAAATACTTCTGTATAGCAAATAATATTTTGCTATCATTAATTGCAGTATTACAACCAATTATAATTTGGCAACTCTAAACTGCTTTATAAAATGTCCATCAAAACTCCTGTGGCTCAGAGGGACATAGAGAAGTTTTAAATACATTTTTCTTTGTATTTCTCTCAAAGTTAACCTTTCTAGAACTTGCCCACCTCAAAATGAATGTTGTGGGGAATGTGAATATGGCTGTTTTGGTGAATACAGCTGGCTACACTGGAACGACAGATTGCTTGCTACTAAGTCGATACTTGGTTTTATCTCAGTGTTGTCTGACTTTGGAATTGTTTTTTATCTTAATTATGTCTTGTTCCCAGTTATATCAAAGAGTTTTTTAATCTTTCTAGCTGAACAATGGTTATCTAAATGCAAGCCTCTTTCCAAATGCTTGGCTGCAGGGACAGTCGAGCAAATACTGTGGGTTCAGATGGGGCAGAGCAGGGAGGAATGGGTCAACTGGAATCCCAATGCTTGTTGGATCTACAGGCATCTCTGTTTTTGTAATGCTGCAGGGAGCAGGGAAATATTTATTGCCACTTTCAGTTCTAGTCTTCTGTATTGATGTTTCTTTCTTGGTGCTCATATATTGTAAATAAGCTAGACTGGAACCATCAGGAGTAATAGACTTAAAAATAATTGTAGAAATGACATCATGGGGTGGCTTTTCCTTGTGCCAGGATCTGTCTGGTTCAGATTTCATTCACTCAGATGTGCTGCAGGGCAAAGGCTCATGGATGCTGCAGCAGGGTTTGGGTGGCAGCCCACAGTAGTCCTTAGGACTGTGTGTGCACAACCATGCATAGATTACATCCAGTATCTGGATACATGGTGTTTCCTAGCAATCCTTGGTCAGGAGACACCAGAATACCTTTGTCCAGTTAGGAACCAAGTTCTACTCTCACCTGTTTGTCCCAGTAACAAATATTCTGCAGCTGAAATTCATGAGGTGGTTATTTGTTCTGTAAAACCTGAGCTTAAAAATAATTTGGGTCACTTTCATTTTTTAAAAATTTTTAAACATTTTGTTGTTGTTGGAAAAGCCAGCTAAGTCTGAGTTCAAATGGGGGAGGAATAAAAGGAATAAAACTTACTTTCAGCCAATGTTTTAAACATGGAATATTACAAGCAGTAGAGCCAGCTTTGGCCTTTTTTGTTGGAAAACTCAGAAGTCAACTGTTCAATCTTTCTCTCATCTTGCATAAGAACCAAGAGATGATTTTTGCAAGTGAGCAAGTTTTGAAAAAACAGCCTTGTCTTGTATCGGTGAGTTTAAAAGGCACTGACTATCTAAAGCCTATCGTAATTAAAGAAATAATCACTTGCTATAGGATATCTCTGTTGATTTGAGGCTTATTTATACCTGTCCTGTGGGAAATTCTGCTGCTGTCTTTGGCCTAAAAGACCAGTCTAATATTAACGTACCTCTTCTGTTTACGTCCAGCTATGTGTGTGTGCATCATAATGCTTTTGTAAAAACTGCTACAAAAATCAAACCCTTGAACTGATGAGCAAAATTTGCATTTTCCAGTGTCCTTTTTAGAGAAAACTTCATACAGGACAGCAACTATTAATTTAGTATCTCTTCCAAGGTCATACATCTTCCTAAGAGAGTTCACAAAGATGTGCAAGGACTCCATACCACACTGTTTTTGCTGCTTTATGACTCTTAATGACTGCTGTGATGGCTTTTGCTTCTCATAGTTCTGGCTTCCTTTTCTGTTTAATTAGTGAAATATTATTACTTTATTAATTAGAAATGATTACTTCTCCAAGTTAATAACTTCATTACTCAGAAATCTTTTGATAAATATTCTGTGACCTTATTACATATAAAGAATAATTTTCTGTTTTCAATATACTTCTGAAGTATATGCATTCTATCTGAGTCTAATCTGAATATTTTCCTCTTCTTGACCGGAGGAAAAAATCTCTTTTTTCCTGTGTTGATGTGAAACAATACCTGTGATATTTATTGTGCAAGTGGTATGATGTTTATGGGATGCCTTTTTTAAGCCAATTTTTTCCTTAAATTTTAACTATTGCCAAATGACCTAATTTGTGGGGAAAATTTTCTATTAAATGTATCAAGCTGGTTTAATAAGTCTCCTACACAGACTTAATAGTATTAATTTTTTTTTTCTTGAAGGCAAGACACATTTAAGTCTTATAGACTTAGGTTTGGTATATCTTTTTCAAATTTGACTTGAAAACAAGCTATGTCTTTGTATTGCTAATTATAATTGTAAAAATATATTGTAAAAACAAAAGAAGTATGGAAAAATGTAAAAATTCTGTTAAAAACAAATGCTAAAAAACCAATAATTATCTTATTTACTTAATATGCACTGAGGTTTTTTCTCCTTCAAGATTTAGACTAACATGCAAAAATGCTTTAACATTTCTGAGCTAAATCCATGTCTGATAACTAATAAGAGCATTGGATTAATGAGGGTAATTTAAATTACATCTGGTTTTAGTTTAATCCATTTTATATTTACATCCTAGATGGCCTCAAACTAAGATGCATAAAATTGTTAATGTATTTCATAAATGATTGCAGAATCTCAGGCTTTGGATCTTGCATTTCTGTTAGCACATTTTTGATACAAAGATGTTTGGAAAGAAAGGAGAATGTATATCAAGTAATAATATTTCTATTCTAATTTTTTTTCTCATGTGAATGGTTTTTCTTTTCCATTCTAAATTTATGTTTTGTCCTTTAACTTTTTTTTTTGTTGCAATTTTTAATTCAGTGCTTAATTTAATCAGTGCTATTCTCAGGCTTGTGACAACATTTAAAGCTGGCTTAATTTCAGTGTTATTTCAAAACTGCAGTCCAGCATTTTGTTCCCTTGGTTTTGTGCTGTGCAGAACCAGAGCTTGTCATTTCGTGTTGTGATCTGCTTAATTCTTTGTCTAGCAGCAGCAAGAATGTTTTTAGAGAAATGGCTATTTGCTTAAACACAGATGGGGTTGGAAATCCTAAACGCTGGGTTCTTAAGAAAAGAATTTTTTTTTCCTGTGTGCATAAATTATCAATTATTTTTTTCCATTGATTAGCACTCGTATTTCATTACTCCTGATATAACTGGATTGCCAACTATCCCTGAAAGTGTAAGTATTCCATTTCTTATTTAACCTCATTCTGGGCTAGGCTGAACTTTTGCTTTTATCAAGAGGAGTTTTTTGGTTTTTTTCCAAGACTGTTTTTAGAAATGATTGATGTCTGTTACTGCAACCTTTAGCTGGTAGTTACTGTTGCATTCATTAACCCATTTTAAAGCATTAACAGGGCATTTCTGACCACTGCTATATCCACCCTTTGCTCATAGTTACTTGGCTTCTTTGCATTTACTAGGATTACTTATATAAAATACATTTTACTTCTGCACCTCATGTTTTATTTGAATACTTGCCCTTTAGACAGTGCATTGCTAAGCTGCAAATTCAGCCATCAAGTTATGCAGTCATTTTTTGTGCAAGAAGGCATTGTTTCAGGCTTTTTGAAAACATGCTGTACCTGCTGACCAAGCACCAGGAACAGAGGTTTTGGGGCTTTTTTTTTGGCTGTGGTATTTATTTTCTTTATGAAGACTTGCATTCTGTAAATGCTAAATCCTGGATGGTGCTGTGGGTAAAGCACAAATGGAAAATCTTGGATCACATTCTCTATGACGTGTTTAGCTAGATAGCATCTCACAAAAGAGCTTTGAAGGGTCCTTTTCCCCCCCCTCCAGCCTCCAAATCTGGAATTGTACATGGCTGTATAAGTGTGTTTTTACACTTTCGAACAGTGACTTCCTTCTGGAAGTTAAGCTGTTGGGGTTCCCAAAGTCATGCAGTGCCCCAGAGCTCATTGCTGATGGATGGTGGTGTTGGGGCAGCAGGGAGCTGCTCCCAGCTCCCCTCAGCATCCCGTGAAGCAGGGTGGGGTAAGGACACAGAACCGGGAAATGCCGATGGAGAGGAGCAGGAGGGTGCTGGTAGCAGAGAGGAGGTCTGAGGGTACATCTGTGCTGGTGGGAAGGAGTCTGAGGTGGTGGCATGGCCCAAGTTGCAGCCCAAGAAACCAGGGAAAGCTGCTGGATGGAGGAATAAAAGAGAGGACACTTGTTGCTAGGGCTCACTGGGCAGGACAGGGCTTAGTTTCTAAATTTATGTCTTCATCTGTTTCACCTTATGTTTTGAATGCCTCCATTTTTATGGAATCTCTTAACTTATTGTTCAGGGTTCTAATAGAATGTAGTTTTGGAGGCTAGAAGGTGTGTTATGGGCTCAAATTGAAGAAAATATGGGAAAGCATCTATCTGGACTTGTGGCTGATGGAGGATCTTGCCATGATGCCACTGTAGATTTGTTTTTCTGGTTCGAGAAAGGTAAAATAATTTTAAGATGCCCTTCTGTAATTATTTTTTACTGCATTAATAAAAGTCTCATCCTTTCAGTGTGAATCAAAATAGTAAGGTACTAATGGAGAGCTAGAGCATGCAAAGAGTGAAGAGATGAGGTATTTACAGTAAATTAGCAATAAAATGAATTTTTTTACCTTTTGTTGTAAGGGTCACATATTTCAGGGGCAGTAACTTTTCAGATGTAGCAGAGAAATAAGTGTGACTGTCTCCCAAAGATAAATTGGTCTGTACAAGATTGTGAACTGTTTTTTTACCACAGCTTTTTCAGCAAGGAATCAGCACACCATTATCAACTGCAGTGTTAGAGGGTGTCCAAGGTAAATTGGACTCAAATTCTCATGGTGTATCAGCCTCTGACAACCCCTTAAAAGTAGCACTTGAAAGACTAGAGGTTTTTTTTTTTTCCAAAATTGAGTGTTTGTAGCCTTAAAGCTCTGGTTTTTATCTCTTCCAAAATTCTATGCAGCACGGACCAAGAATAACTCTACTACTCCATGTCTTGAAAGTTTGTTTGGGTTTATGAAATTGCATGAAGCTGGATTGACCATTGGATCTTTCTCTGTCTTTTCAGTTTTTTTTTTTTGTTTGTTTGTTTGTTTAATGTTGCAATATATCCAAAAAAGAAGTCACCCCACTCTGAAACTTTTCCTACTCCTCTTGCCCTGGCAGTTTTTTCAGGGCTGGGAGACTTTGCTGCTGTGTGTTGGCCACATCCAGAATAGAATGTTAGTGTACAATTCCACTGTTGATGTCTGTCCTTCTGCTAGGACCTGTCCCTGACAGACCTCCTACATGAACATTCAGTGACATTTGCTGTCCCTGAGAAGAGATGAACAGGAGTTCTGGTTGCAGATATGATAACGAATGTGTGAAATTAAATATTTTGCATATTGAGGGCTGTATTAGTATATTTTCATACACATTCTCCACTGTTTACAGAAATTTGCTGTTTTCCCAGGTGTTTTTGCTGGTAGCTATTTTAGCTTATTCAGAACTTGTGCGTCTCTGGCGCTGTGCCCTGCAGAAATAACTGTTACATTTAGGTGGAACACAGAGATCCCCCCACCTTTTTCTCTTTTCCCCCCACTTTTCTGATGTCTGAACTATTAATGGGAGGTGCTGGTGGCTTTACCTCTGATTGAACCACACAGTGGGATTCTTATCAGGGATGAAAAGGGTGGCTGCAGGAAGAACCCAGTACCTTCCACCAGTTTTGCAGGACGTTTGATATCCTGGCCCACACAGCTCAAGCAAAAGCTTGATGTTGTACAACAAGCTGTTTTGCTGTACTGGAAATGGAATAAAATGTGTTGACTTTGGGAGAGCCTGGCTAAGTAGCAGTTTTATTACTGTAGCTGTGACAGAACAGTTGTCACAGTGGTGGAAGATCTGTTCCTGAGTTGGAAGTAATGGTCAGCTTAAAAGCATGTGGGGATATTGATATAATAACCAATCTCATATTCTTTCAAATTTGAGAAAACAAAAGGCAAATCTAAGTCACAAGCATAATGAAATGAGCGAAATATTAATAGCTTACACCACAGTTAACTTTCCCTTTGCTTTAAAACCCAGTTAATTATTTTTAAAGCACACAAATTTTGGTGCAAAGGGATTTCTTTAACAGTTTGGGTTTCGTTTTTTTTTTCCCCACCTACTAATTAGACAAAAATGTTCACAAGTAATGTATATCAAATGTTCCACTAAGCTACCACTGTTGCTATATCATTAACTTTTTTTTAATTTAAACAGAGAAACCTCACTGAATATTTTGTTGCTGTGGATGTGAACAACATGCTGCAACTTTATGCCAGTATGTTGCATGAGAGACGAATCATTATTACCTCCAGCAAACTAAGCACTGTAAGTACTTCACACATCTCTTTTTAAGCAGGATATATTGAACATTTCACAAAATGACCTGCAGACCTTTGTGGTTTTAGATATGTTCCATGTGTACTTAAAAGACAATATCTACATACTCTTCTAATATATGGTTTTAGTCTGGCTCTTGAAGTACAAAAGTCTGATTTATATAAGACCTACTCAGATACATTAAGTCAGGTTAATTATTTTTCTTATCAGGAGATGAGAGTTCTTTAACTCTCCCAAGTTCATTTTTGTGCCTTCTAACCTAAAAAGAATTCTTTAGGGCTATTATAAGATCTTTATTATTCACTTGTGGCTTATTCCATTGGAGCTACTTGAAAGAAATCAAGGGTCCCTAATAATAGCTGCTATCCTAACCTGGTAATAGGTAGATTCATCTTTGTTAGAGTGGTTTGGGAGTGCACACTGTAATATCTCTGATTTGGAGCAGCTCTTCAGACTGTCAATAACATACAACGCAAAATAGCAGTTTTTTAATTAAAGGTTTTAAGCTGCTGCTCACATTAAAGTGGTTTTTTTTCCCCTCTTATTCCTGCTTAGACTGCTTGATAAAAGAATGTTGCATTTTGTTTGGAAAGAATACCTAAATATTCAGATGCCATTTTATTTTACTCTTCACAGAATCTTAGAGGTTTTTAAAATCCCCTATATTTGGAAAACTCTCCCAAGTCAATTTTGCATCAGTACAAGACTGTCGCTATATAACCAGGTTTTAATCATAGAGTATAATTCTTACGCAGAATCTTTAGTGTATTAAGCACTGTTACCTTAATTTTTTTTTGAAGAATGCTGCGTAAAACATTTTTGTTCAATATGCTGTCTGTGGTGGAAAATCAGTTCTGTATTTCTGAACACTGCTAATTGCGCTAATTACCAAAGAAATGAACACATGGGTACAAGGTCGGATATGGTACTAAACATTACTGTTTTCAAAGACTTGCAAGTGCTGTAAGGAGTGAGAATTCTCTGATTATAAATAGTGGATAAAACTCCTTTCCATTTTTTTGAGTCCAAAGTAAATTGAAGATAGAGAAGATTCAGAATTGCCATAAAAGGCTGACAGGTTTTACAGCTGCAGGTTGTAGTAGTGATTATATAATTGCCTTATTATTTTTTTAAACACCACGGTGTTGGGTCCCTGGATCTGTGACCAGCACTGCAGTTAGGGCAGTGCACAAAGGCAGCACTTCCCCCGTGCTCTGCAGGGTGTGGAGCTAAGTCAGTCCTGGGAACTGGAGTGAAGCAAACATGGGGTCATACAAGAGAGGCCACATGAACAACTGAAAATCAACAAAATAAATACTGAATGAATTTCGGCAAACTTCACATTACTAGTCTCTGATATATTTTTTAACCACCAAAGATTTTACTTTTTCCTAGGAATTTTCCATATTTTATTACAGGGTTTTTTTCCCCTTTCCATGCTCCCCTTCCCTTCCTGAAATGGCTAGGGGAAGAATTGTGCTTTACAACACAGTAATAAGACCTGAATGGGCAAATAGATTTTGAAGGGAAAGCCCTTTCAAAAAACCTGTCTTAGCAGAAGCTGATATGATGTAGCAAAACTGGAGAATCAGAATTTTTTTTCGCTTTGCCAGTCTGAAACATTGCTTGCTGTATTTAAGGGAAAATTAAAAAAAAAAAAGGGGGAAAAAAAAAGAAATACACCATTTAAAAAAACTCAGCTCCAATGGCGCCCCAGTCAACCCTGTTTTACTGCTCCAGTAGAGAGGAGACAGGAATCATGATGGCAGCTCTGAGCCCATGGAAGATTCATTCTGCAGGTGAGGACGTATCCGTCTGCTTGACACGATTTAGAATTGTACTCTCAGCCTACATTTGGATCTGCTTAAGACTTGTTTTTGTTAGGCTGAACATCCCAGCTGGTCTCTATTGCTATGATGTGACAAGAGAAGAGGAAGCACCAGAGTTAGACTGTGCTGATCTACACTACCTTATTTACATGATCAGATTCCTTTTTGGGAATCATTACGGAGCAACAGATAGAATATTCTGGTTGTGAGAAATTTCCACTTTGTTTAAAATTCAGCTGTTTATTCCTAACCTTTTAATGGCTTAATAGCCATCTTGCCGATATCTTCACTTGAAAATAATTTATGTCACTTTCCAGACATTTGTAGTGGTGTTTGGATGTCCTGGAGAGTGTCCCCAAGCTGTGAATGTAAATAGTGGCTTGCAGGTCAAATCCAAAATGAGAGAGTACATCAGCTTCACTTTTTTTCCAGTTGCTTTTTCAGTCTCCTAGCATTACTTAAGTCATAGCTGTACAAAATTACTGCCACATCGTGTTGGATCCACTTTTTATACAGGATTGGTTAATTTTCATTTGCAGTAGTGATTTCTGATAAAACAGAAAAGTAGACTTGGCTTATTAAGAGCTTCAGTTCACAGGTGTGCTGCCTGCTCATCTCTTTCATGAACAGAACAGGAGTGATGCATGGCTTGCTTCTTTACAGAGCAATATAGTTAAAAAAAGTTAATGAAACACTTTCCAGTGTTGCCTGTAAGAATTTAATTGAATTGCCAAGAATGATTAAATGTGTTTTTGGCATAAGATATTTCTTCTTTGAAGTGGGGATTGCTTGATGTTGTACAGTAAGCAAATGGAGTGTATTTGGATATTAGTCTTTGCAGGCTTTGTGCTGCTTTACTGTTGCATCCAAAGCACAGCAGACTGGTACTTTCTGTTGCAAAGGTCATGTTTTGATATTCCTAAATTACAGCTTGATACTTGAAAAGATTAATTTTTCAAAAATAGTGCAATCAAGCACAACTTTCTGTTAAGGGAGTTGTGCCTTATCTTTAGGGTTAACTGAATATCAAGTGTTTATGTCAGTTCATGAAGACTGGGTTGTGATGTCACCTTCAAGTTATCAGCTCTGTTTCGGTTCACTATCTCAGGGCAGTGACTGATAACAAAAGGCATAATTCAAGGCCTTGTTCACTTTCTCCTCGCCCTTCTTGTGGGGGCCAGGAATGGAAAACTGCCCTTACTTATGTTCAGGAATTCTTTGTCTACCATTTCTGCCCTATTAATTTCATACTGTCACTATAGTCAAGTAAAGGATCAGTCCTAGTATGGAAAAAAAAAGTTGGGGGGAAATGATGCTGTATTTAAAAGGGTTTACTGTTGAAAAAATAAAAGAAAAGAAGGTTACCTGTTTTAAGCTGCTGAGTTGAGTTTTTTAATTAAAAAAACCCACCAAACAACCAGCAAAATAAAGAATCATCTTGAGGGTGTTTCAGTTTATATTTTATTTCAGCCAAGGAGGTTTTGTTTTATATGCATCTTCAGATTTTTGCAGTTGTGTTTTCTTTACATCTTCCTTGAAATTGATTTTCTGTGGGTTTATCCCCTTTAAAAACTCCTTTGGTGTAGATATTTGTCTTCTAGTCCTTCCAATTACTGCCAAGATACAAGTGGAAACTTCCCACCACTCCATTCTGTTGTAGCTTCTGGGTCATTATTTGCCCTAACTGTTGATTCTTTTATTGGCTTGACTTTCCAACCACTTTAATAATGTGATTATCACCAACCTCACAGCTTGCTTCAGGCTTAGCATTAGAGCGAGATGGATTCAGCTAGCCTGAGGATTATGCTCTGTAAGATCTGTTTGTAGCAAAAAATTACCATTTCTGGCTTTTGAACAGTAAACTATGAAAGAGAAAGAAATTATATGGCTTTGGATTAAGTGAAAGGATGAATGAAACAAAGGGATTGATCTATTCACAGAGGTGGCTGTTAGTTATTTCACTTTAGCAGCAAAAGGAAGACCTTTCCTAAATGTCATGCTGCATGTTCTTGCACAGCACTGTTTTCTCCCACGTCACTGCATCTGCATGTATTCTTATTAGGTGCACGGAGCTGTATGAGTTTCAGTACAAATAATTTTTTAATTCAGTCTTTCTATAAATTATTAAAGCGCTGGGGTTGGATTTTCCAGGAAGGCTGAACTACAGCATTGATTTTATGCATGCTGGAGGCAGGCCCTAGATGTTTTGGCCCCAAGTGCACCTGCTGTGGTAGTCTACCAGAACATCATACCACACTCTCATGTATTCAAAGCAAAGGAATAAATCATGATTTTACAACAGTGCATCAGTTGACTTATTGCTGTTTTGTGACCGGAGGTAGGAAGGATTGCTGTTTAAAGCCATGTCATCGGTTCTCAAGTCACTCAAGCATGAAAGCTTGTCATATGCCTCTGTAATTGTACCTCTGCAGTCTCTCCCTAACTAGTCAGCTGGGGCTGTGTGTTCGTCTCCAACACCCAGCTGGCCAGTGTCTGACAGGAGCTTTCTCATCAGCCTGTCAGTAATATGCTAACTAGATGGGATCTTCTGCGGCCGGCACTGGCAGGTGGAAGGGATGTGCACTTTAAAGCAAATGTCTAAACGTTAGCTCCACTTTGACCAGTATTTGTTTCGGGTAATACAAGCCTGGTGTGTCTCAGAGCACGGTGCTTACAAGTTCTGCTTGGCGCTGGCTCTGGGTTTCTTTGGTAGCCCTACAAAAACAGACATGTATGTCAATAGAAGATACAGATTTGTTTTGGTGGTGAAGGAGCACTGAATATAAATTTACACACATACATTTGTGGAATCTCTTCTACTGTTGCTTCCATGCAAAGAGAGCTTTCTACAGTTGCCCCCAGTTACCCTCAGTGAATTGGACTGAGTATTGGCTTTATTCTCTCTGCCTCATTAGTCTTGTTCAGCTCTTGTCACACTATCCGTAGTCGCTCAGTGAAAATATTACAGATTTAAAATTTAACTCGTATCTCAAATTCATGTGACGTGGAGATGTTCAAGGGCTAAATTTAGTTCTTAAAAGTCAAGAAATGGATGGGAATTGATCATTAACTTGCATGGCAGAATGGATTTTCTGCTGATACTCACTGTGCTCCCAGAAGCGTAATTATAATTAATTCTGGAATATAACCTCAGTTGGGCCATTTGGTCTGTAAGTAAATGACAAGTGGCAATTTTATTATTATTTTGTTGTTGTTGTTGTTGTTGTTTTTTTAAGTTCAGGTGTAAGCAGTCTAAGATAAACTGGGCAGGAGTGTAAACTGTTGTAGGTGCAGTTAAGTTGCCATTGAGACACCTGTAGGGAGCACACTTCCAGCAATGAGGCTGCGGGATGTCAATGTGGAATACAGTGGGGTTAGGATATACAGCCACATCTGGAAAGCTCTCTCAGTCTTGGAGTTTAGAACAGTTTTCCCATTGTCACAGCATAATATTTGGAGAAATAATTGCTGAAAGAATTTGTGAAAAGAAATGTGTGGCTAAAAAAATCTTCTTTTAATGAAAGTGGAGGGTGAAAGGCAATAAATAGTTGAAAATTGCTATTACCTGCCATCTATGTAAAACATGAAGAACTTCATTGCTGGGTTTTATTAAAAACAAAAAATTTAAAAATCCCAAACCTCAAAAATCTACACTGTAAAAAAAAAAGGCACGTAGACAGAAAGACAGATCTACAAATTAGTTTCAGAATTTAATTTTTCACTTATAGCACTTGCAGGAAAAAGAAAGTTCCATGATTGAGTTAAACTGGGGCAAAGTTGTTTCTTTCTGCAGTTCATATGAGATTTGGCAATTCAGTAGAAACTGAGGGAAAAAACCGCTGTGTAGAGCCAGTGCAGGCACTGCTGTGGGCATAAGCACTCTGAGAGAAGCCTTCAGGAACTGAGTCCTTTGTGGCCGGGCTGAAGGGGAACCGAAAGGGAAAGAGTCCCTATTCTGTTGAGCAGAACTGTCTCACCCCCTCCAAAAAGTACCAGTGAAGTATTTTGGTGGTCGTGTGAAGCAAGAGAAGTGACGAGGAGTTGCTGAAGGGTGCGTGAGTGTAATAGCAGCCCTTGTTCTGGTGTGCTGGTATGGCAAGATTTCCCCTTTTCACACTTGCTACTGCTTTATCACTCTTTTTTTCCTAAATTCACCAATGATAAGGTGAGCTATAGCGTCATTGGTGGTTATCTCTACTCTTGCTGCAGTAAGTTGTCTGTCAGCCATTCACAAGGAAGTTTTCCCCTGCAGCTTCTTAGTGTATGGCAGAAGAACATGCCATGGAGTTCCTTTGGAGGAGGAAACGTTAATAAAAAATGATTTTTCTGGAAGCTCTTCTGTGAGAGGTGAGAAATATTTGCAGAACCCCCTCATTGTATGGGAGGGTAGCTCTTCCTCCGTAGAGACAGATTATAAAATAAAGGAGGAAGGAAAGAACATGTCAGGAGATGGTCAGGAAAAGGGACATGAAGGTGTGAATGTTTGTAGTGTCCTGTGTTTTTATGATCAAGGCAGAGATAAAGAAGTTAGGGAATAAATGAATGTCAAGATGGGAATAAATCAAGAACATACAGAGATGAAATGAAGAAATGTGAGGAAACTGCAATTTTTGAACAGATGATATAAAGAAGCATAGTTAGTTTATTATAGGATAAATGAGTATCATAAGAGGCATGTTAGTTAACCTGATCCGTAATGTGTTAAGGATAAAACCTGATGATTAACTTCCAAGAGTTCCATTTTCAACCTATAAAAAATACAAAAACCTTTGTGGTATTAAAATATTGAGTAACTGAATTAAGTTACCTATTTTTTTCTCTGCACCCACACCTACTTTGTTATATAGATACCTCTGATTATCTGTAAAAGTGCCTGTAGGTCCCTGGTGTAGGCACAGTATGTCAGTGGTATTCCTTGTTGAGCACTCACCTGTCTACTACCACTTCAATTCTATTTTCTGCTCAGCTTCCGTTATTGGGAAGCATGTCACTCCTGGAGCCATAGGCAAGGAACAAGCTGTGTCTGCAGCCTTCTCTTTTCTCTTCCAAACTAATGCACAAGAATGATGCCATAATGCTGCTTTGTGAATCAAGAATTGCAAGAAAAGAATGAAATTGATTGTATATGAAGTGCTGTCAAAATCATGAATAACACTCATCTCTTCTCTTTCCTTCCCCCAGAAAGAATGATAAAAGGAAGTGAATAATCCTAAAAAAAACCCCAACAGCAATTCCAGGAGAAAATAAGTTTTTTATATAAGTGTTTTCTTTTACATCTTTAATTTTTACAAGGGAAAAAGTTAAAAATTTCATCTGTGAACTGGAAATATATTTCCCTTTCTCTCTCCCTTCTGTGAGAGAGGAGAGCTGGGTTTTCATCTTGCCAACAGGAGGAAAATGCATTATGGCTCATTTAAGGTCCTCCCTCTTTTTCTTCCTAAAGATTATGGGAATGGCAGATGGAAAATGATTTGCCAGGAGCTAAATTAAAGAATTACATAGAAGTGGCTTTGCATATCATGGCTTGGGCAATATATTCTGTTCTCTTTCGTTGCTAGATTTTTTTTCCTCACGGATTTCTCACCAGTGCCAGCAGAATGGGCTAGTTTATCATGTAGTCCGAGTGTTTAATCTTTAGAGCTGGGAATAGATTTATGCTCTCTTGTAAACTAGCAAAAGCAAGAGCTCCCTTCCCACTTTACTCCCCAGCAGTCTTCCCCCTGCCCTGCCCCCTGTTCAAGAAGTGGATGGAAAGGTGGGTTCTCCACAAATGTTAAGCATCTGTTATGGATTTGGGGCCTGATCTCATTCTCAATCAAACAAGTTTTAGATGTGTTTGCCCCTCTAAAGTTGGTTGTCTTACGAGTTGTAATAATGTAGAGGAGAGGCTTCCTTTCACCTGTATGACTGTTCCCCTTTCAGGAAGCAGATAGTGGTTTTTCAGTAATTCTTGTGAACTGGGAGTGTTGGGGTAGGAGCAGTGAGGGTTGGTCCAGGCTGATGGTAACTCCTGTAATTGTGGTAAAACAGTGACCCATCCCCTACAGTTTATTGCTATGGGTATTAATGAGTAGATGAGATAACAAAACTGCACAGAATCTTGGGCATCTTTCAACATATGCGTGGTCAAGGCAGTGGGAGGGAAGCAGTTCTTTGGCCCATTGGGACTGTGAGGGAGGAGGAAGAGAGCACACCAGTACCCATTTCTGGACATGGTGTTGACAGAGATTGACAGTGTTTGACGATTTTTCAGGAAATGGTTTTATCACAGTAGTTCTTTAGTTGCTTACAGTAGATTTTGAAAGGTTGTACAGAATCACAGGTTAATTTTACTTTAGCATTTGTTTAACTTCTGTTGCTGTTTTTGGCTTTCTGACAAGATTCTGCTAATCAGTTTCTGTCTTTCTCGTTTGTGCATTGCAATGTGTGCAAATCTTGCCACCTATGCTCTTCCTCTCTTTTTACTTTTGATTATAGAAAAGGCTTTGAAGAAAGTAATTTATATAGATAGAAACTGCCAGGTAACTTTTGTGCAGGATACAGGTATTTTCATGTTACTTATTGAAATTATGTGAATAATAGGTATCAAATAAGCATTGTTTGTGAGTCTGCAGAAAGTGTTTCAGCTGAAGTAGCGTGGCTCTAGATGTGTCGCAGTATTTTAGCAAAAGCTAAAGTGAGGAAAAGGAAAAACGACAACAGAGAAAGGGACCAGTCCCCTTGAAATACAGAGCAGAAAGATTCATTGATCGAAGTGAGTGTTGGGGTAGCAGATACACACATCAGAATTACTGCATCCATGAGAGGGAGGGGAGGAGCTGCACTCTGTGTTCCCAGGAGCAGGTAAACCTGCTTTGATCAAGTCTTGAACTAAAACTTCTCCTGGCTGTTCGTTGTTCATGCATAGATTTTGAACAACAGCGATCTCAACTGTCTGCTTATTGCCATGAGGTAGAAAGTAACTCATCATTCTCTAGAATTTGGGCATTATTTCAGTCTCGTAGAGATTTGGTAGCAATCAATTTTCTATCCCCCAATAATGAATTTTGCTAACAAACTCTGTAATGTGGTCTCCCACTATTTGGAGAGACTGAGTATTCACTGGGCATGAAGTTTCAGAATTTTTTTTGCAGGGGCAAAGATAAAAATAATTTTACCAGAATGACTGCAGTACTCTGGAGAAAACACCAATTACTTTCCTTGCAGGATATGAAAGCTCACATGTTGATTCTGGCTGCAGCATTTTATCAGGAGAGATCAGAAACGGACTGAAACTTTCAGTTGTACTCAGTGCTATTAGTAAACCTGTTACTGATGGAATGAGACATAAAGCTTCTTCTCATGTCCAGTGCAAATGTTAGAGATTTCAAATTAGATATGTTCATCTATTAGAGGGTTGGACGTTGAAATTTTACTTTTAACTAATTCAAATTGAATGACTCATGCTGTTCATGTAGTTTAAAAGCAAATCATTTAAACCAATTTAAAAAATATAATTAGATTTATTTTTTTGAAAATAAAAGTTGTTTAACTAAAAGACATTATTTGACATGGAAAAAACCCAGTCTAAAAATCAAAATGGATGGAAGCAAAAATATTAAAGGTTCTGTTCAATGTTGGCAAATGGGTTTACTTAGAAACTACCTAGCCATTTTTTATGGATAGAAACACAACTCTAATCGGTCTTTTCTAGTGCACTGAACTACAGGAGGATGTCTCAACATCATTTGTTGCCTCAAAACAGGTAATAAATTACGAGATTTTCAGAAACTAGGTTCTGCAGCAGTTCTCTGCTATAATTTAAGATTTTAGCAAACTGCAGAGTTGTGCAGTGATCTATGTGTGTGTATACATAAACATACAGCAGATTTTATTGGACAGAGAGTTTTGCCTTTTATATAAAACTTACCTGTAAAACAATCACAGTTCATAGTTGATGTTTATCTGCAGTTGTCAGTGGAAAAATAAGTAGAGTTGTACACAGTCTTGAGGACAACTTCAAGATAATTTGGGAGAATGTCTACTGAAGACAACTTCAAGATAATTTAGGAGAATATGTACCTGTTTTGAAAATGAGTTTTCCCTGATCTATGACTTGTCTTTCCTTACAATTATTTTTTTGAAAGGTAGTTCCTGGTAATTCCTTTCAGAATAGAGAGCAGTCAATTGTCAGACTCCAGAGAGATGCCTTTGTCCCTAAATAGTGTAAGGAGTTGTCTTCTGCAGAAGATACCCCCACCTGGTCAAGCAACAGACTCTCATTTCTTTGCCTGGGAGCTTGTGCTGTGTGCTCTGTTTGAGGATCTCCTCCTGCAGCCTCTGGCAGGTGCCTGCCGGGCTCTGCTCCCAAGCACAGACGCTGTTGGACACCCCCAGATCCGGCGTCACCTTTGTAGGGTTCTGATGTAAATGGTCGAGTTCTGCCTGGTGCCCGGCTTTGCAGAGCTCTTGAACTGCCTGGTTCCTTAAGACATGCAGCTTTATTCCAGGGTTCACAGCAGTGTCCCTTCTGTTCAGTGGAGTGGATGTGTCAGTTAAAGAGGAAGGTTGTTTAAATAACTAATGCATTTGAGAAATGCAGTCACTGTTGAAACAGTACAAAAAGCTGAAAAGAGATTTTTTTTTCCAGAAAGTTTGCAAATTTTAATATGAAATCCATAATTATCTCATCAGTATTTGCTTAAAGGCAGAGTTGGCAGAATATTAAAATGTCACACAGTTTGAAGAGCAGCACAGTCCCATAGCTGCTTGTGTTACAGGCTGTATACAGCAGGAAACTATAAAACATGTTGATGGCATACTAAAATGTTTGGAAACCTACTGCAGCAGCATAGAGGGAAATGTTTAAATAAGATCTTACATTAAGATGATATTAAACAGAAAAGCAAGGAACAGTGCAACAAAAGTTTGATGTGTAAGTAATCAAATCTTTCTTGCTAGAAATAATAAAATTTAGATTAAAAAAATTATAAATGTTAAATAGATGCCAGTGTGAGCATCACACTAGAATACAGATTATAAAATGAGTTAATAAAACTTCAGATGTTTTTAAGGAATTGCACACTTCCTCTGTTAAAGTGAGAATTAAAATATAATAGACATATGCATAAGATAGGGAAATTTCTTCATGCAAATAGTATAGTCACCTTAATTCATAATTTAAGAATGCCTATTAAGAGGAGGAGGAGGCGACTGTATACATCAGGGGATATCCTGTATAACTGTATGCTCTGGTTTTTTTCAGCCTCGATTGAAATGCATGAAATGCTAATTTTTGTATAGGTTGTTGTAGTTTGAAATTTATATACTGTGTACAATAGTATGTGGACATACTAATTAGTAATTCCATATCCATTCTGAGTGAAAGAGCAAAAAACACGATGGTGAGCTGGACTGTGTTATCAGTAGTATTAGTTAAACTACAGAGAGGGATAATATGGAAATAAACCCCATAAATCCCACTGTGTAGAAGAGGGATAAGGTACTCATTTATTTCTTCCCCCAAATCAATTCGTAGTAACCACGCAGTAATTATTAAAATAGCCATTATTGTAAGTCCAAAACGAGAGTAATTGCGGAGGTGTGGTGCAAAGCAAAGAAAGGAGATGTTAATCTGAAAGGAAGAGTTTAAATGGGGAATTATGATATCCTTGGCTTTCTGCAGTGTAGCTGTCAGGCTCGGGCAGCTCGCTGGTCAATAGTGACATTCTGTGTGTCAGTGAACAGAGTCTCCTGATACCTTAACCTGCAGTTCACACATTACTGAAGCTCCAACTGTCGAACATTCAAGTCCCTTGGTACCACTGCAGCTTCCAGACTCTCCTGACTGGCTCATGTTTCATTCTTTGGCAATTTGCCCTAATGATATCCCTCAGGAGCTTTCAGACCCTCTTCTTTTCCATATTTAATCGTGTTATATTAATCTGAGTGCTGAGCAAACTAGGCTGCACAAATTGTAATTGTCTGCGATTTCTGCTGCAATGGTCTTGTAACTGCTTTTTTTCATTTTTAGTGTAAAAATACATGTGCAAAATTGTAGTGTAATTTTTATTTACAAGTCTAAATGTCCAAGACAGCCAGGGTGTGAATGCTTTAACTACTGATCTGTTCCACAAAGAGGGTTGGTTTTTTTCCATGTAAAATCCATAATGTTTTAGCACTTGCTGTATGGGCAGAATTTACATTTTATTTTAAGCTCTTTGTTTTGTTACTGTGAAAGTTCATGTCTAATAACCAGTGCTATTATCAAGTTAAACTCAGGTAGTAATTTTGTTGTGATATAAAACATTAGGACAGCCTCGTCTTTTCCATCAGCTTGGTAACTTCTAAGTGGGGCATTTGCTTTAAAAATTTTTTTCCCTTTTTAAGTGAGGTTTGTGATGGATAAAAGCTACCTTCTTTTGAACACAGTCTTGATTTTTTCTCATTTTGTTGTAACTCTGTGCCTGCATAATAAAATAATAAAATTTGAGAGACTCCCTGATAGCAAAGATAGATCAAATTTGAATTCTTTACGTATTGCAGATTATTTTGTTCACTTGTGGAATGAACTTGGCCCCTTTTCTAATGAATTCCAGTTATTTGTTTGTTTGTTGTGGGGGTAAAGTAATGGTTGTGGTGGTTTTTTGTTTGCTTTAGAAAACCAGAGATGTCCAGTTTGAGTGGTAAGCAGTTTGTAGCACCTCCTTTCTTGGTCAAGGAGTCCTTCATTTTCCATGATCCTTGTGCCAGGCTTGGAAGTCTCTGCTTTGGGAAGGGAGTTTTGGAAAACTGTAATAAAGTTGCTTTTCTGTTACAGGGAATATTCACTTCAGTTTTTTTTTTTTTTTTTCAAAGATAGTTTGGAAATCAAGATAGTGACACAAACAGGAGTTAATCCTGCTTCTGAGTTTAGTGCTGTTCTGTCTCTTCATGCAGCTTCAGATCACTTCCAGTTAGAAGGAGCAGAAATGGGGACCGGAAAACTCCCCTGAGTCTTTCCCACTCAGTGGAGCCGAGTGAAACTGGGGTGCACTTCGGTCCTGTGTGTTCATGGCCGTACTCATGTTTGACCATGACTGCATCAAGTAATTCATGATTATTTCCCTTCTTCCAAGGGAATAGCTGAGCAGGGAGGGCTAACTCGACTTGTTAGCCTGACTTCTGGGAGATGTTGTGCTTATATACTTACATCAGAGTTCTTCGTGGATGTGTTTTGGCAATTCAGAGTAATTTACAAAATTATGTAATAGGTGGTTTGGGGAGGTTAAGATTCTTGCATGTCTGAAAGTTAATTTAAGATTTTGTATTTTCTTTTTATTCATGTTTTTTTTGTTGCCAATTCTGTGTGTGTATTTTTATTTTTAGTTAACTGCTTGTGTTCATGCGTCAGCTGCATTGTTATATCCAATGTATTGGCAACATATTTACATCCCAGTGCTTCCTCCACATCTTCTGGACTACTGCTGGTAAGACAGCTAACCTGTTATCCCCGTTTCTGAGATTCTCACCTGTCTTAGGATTCTGAGTAACTGACAAAAGCACTAACTCTTTATTGTGACTGAACATACAGGATCCAGTTTATGAAAGCACTTAGGCCAGTGCTTAAATGATTACCTGAATAGGGATATTCCAGCATGCCTTGATGTGGTGTTTGAATTGGTACCTTGAATTGCAGTGCTGATTACTATCAGTGCAGCATTTAGAATCCTGTTTGTAATAATTGTTTCTGTTTTATTGATAAGAAAATTCATTCAGTAATTTAAATGCAACTATGTTACAGTTTACTTTTAGTTGGCTTTTATTTTAAGTTGTAATAAATGATACTTATAGAAGTATTCAGAAAAAAAATGATAATTTTTTCCAGAATCAGATGTTAGTATTCATCAGTGATTTATTATTTGTATTTTAACTCAGCCAGGCTCAGGATTCTAGCCAGTGCCTTCCCAAAAGAGCTTAAAAACTCCTTTTGGGACTCCAGAATTTTTATAATAGGAATTCTGCTTCTCCTGATGTGTGTTTCTGTTCACATGACAGACTTTGTGGTTTTGGCATATTTTTAAGTTGGACAAGAATCACTTTTTGATTCACTTCTACTCCTTCAAGAGGATGATGTTTCCACATGCCTGTGTTTCACAGTTTCAGGCTAAGACTACTTGCTTTTATTCAGAGTAGTGGCAGAGATAGTAAATGAGAGTTTCCATTAAAGCATTTAAGCAGGAATATCCATCCCTGGAGATTTTCACTTTACCTAGACCCTCTGGGTCTGTTAGGGAAAAATGAACCATTTCAAGCTGTTTTAGAGATTGGGAATTATTATTATATATAAAAACTGAGACCCAGCCAGATGCTTACCAAGCTAAGTCTATGTTTTCTTCATAGAAATAAATTATGCTTATGTGTTTGCTGGGCTTTATGTTGTTGGTTTGGGTTGGATTTCCCCCCCGCCTCAAATCTATGAATATATTGCTGTTCCACTGAACTCCACCCAGTCTACTGAACTTTTGATTTCAAAAACGTTCTTGCTATGTTTCCTTAAGTGTCTTTGATAGTTTTTCCTGGATTTCACAATATTTGTCCATGGTACATATTTTTTTCTGTGGTATTTCTTACAATTCATGTGTATCTTATTTGTTGTTTTAAAAAAGAAAACAAATGTTCTTCTCCAACTCCTCCCTTTAGTTACAAGTATAGCTAAGCCTTTCATCTTTAATGATAGTTTTCTTTTGAAGAAACTCTGTCCTAATTGTTTCTCCCCCTGCCTTTGATAAAATGCACCAAGGTGGGGTAGAACTTGGATGTATTTTAGTTTTTGTATTACTTGAGCTTACTGCCAGAAGCTTTGTAATTTCTCAGATCATCCATAAATGCTGTTCTCAGAAGGCAGATCAACACCTTTATTCAAGCTGTACCCTGTAGAGTGCATCCTGAATGCTAGAAGGTTTTTTTATTTCCCCTTCTAAGCATAGATAATGTTTCCAGAAATAATAATGTTAGATGCTGTACGCAGCTCCATGTGATGATGGTAATAGTTGGGATTCTAGGTCATTGTGGCGTGACCTGAGGATTTTTTTTACTCATTAAAAAGAAGCATGGAGTTTCCTAAACTTGTAAAATTCATTTATATCCCTTTTTCTTTTTCACAGTAGTACAATAGGGTGGAGGAAAAGTTTCCCTGTTTTAGAGATGTTCAAAAGGAAACATAAAGCTCATGAAAAGAAGTGCACAACTGATGAATTCATCACAGTAACTATAATTCAGACCTTTTGACTCAGATTTTTTTCCATTTACATTTCTTTTTCTGATCATCTGAATGGTTCTTTTGTGAGATAGGTTGAAAAAGTGTAATAAAAACACATAAATTACTTAGCTTTCCTCATATTCTGGTGTATTAACAGTAAATAAATGTTCTCCTCATAGATATATAATATATCAAGTTAAAAAACTTGATGAATTCTTGAGCTCAAAGTTTATGGTAGGGCTGATCTAGTTTGCAGTCCAACGGGATCCTGCCAATTTAAAATTAATAAAAGAATTTAGAAGTTATTTTACATACGTTGATTTTTAATGTCACTTTGATAAGCAAAGTTCTTTTTATAAAAGTGCCATTTTTCCTTTCAGCTTAACATGCATTTTCATATCTAGAAATTTCATTGTCAGTGTTGCACTTGGACTTGTTGGGATGTCTCCCATGAACTCTCATTTTCTTAGTGTTGTTCTGAAATGGTATTCAAATATATGAAGGAGGGGAATATCAAATCGATAATTTTGTTCATTTCGTGGTAGTAAGGCTTTTTTGAACAAAGATAAAATTAGTTGGACTAAATATCTTCATAATATCATGAAGATAAATGATATAATTCTGTGGGGGTTAGAATTTGATAAATTACATAAAGTGCCTAGCTGGTACATTTTGTAAGCATGAAAAGAGAAAAATGTATCTTTGAGCAAAGCACAGCTATATTAAAAATTATTTCAATTCTTCCACTTGCTTTTTTAATAAAAAACTCTGTTAATTTTTATCTTGCTGACTGATTGGCAGGCTGGATTTAGACCTAATGTAACAGATGATGCTGAAGTAGCCCAAACCAGAGGGTCAGTATGGACTTGCAACGCCCTCAGGACTGGCCAGGCCATGAGTGCCAAGGTCCAGTGTGTGAACAGTGTCTGTTTATTGACTTCAGGAGGGTTTTCTACCCGCTTGCAGCTTATCTCGGCCTTGAATGCCATTATGAGAGCTCTAATGTGAGGATTGGAATGACCATCCAAAAAAGGAGACATAATAAATTTCTTTTTCTAAAAGATAGCGAAATACTGGGCTGTGAGAGGAACATTCATTGTAGCTGTAGAGCAAGTAACACACAGCACAGTGAATGAAAAATTGAGTTTTAGATTATGTTATAAAAAATTGATTTCTCTTCTACATTTAAGTAAGTAAAAGGAGACTGTTGCACTCACTGGAGTGAGTGGCTGGCTTTCAAGAAAACTACAAAAATTAAGTTTGAGCATTGATATAGTAATTATATTTGAATAAAATTAATTTCTGTAAAGGACAAAGCTAATTTAATGACATTTCTGTGTTACATCTCAGCAAACTAAATCACCGATATTAGAATATATGCCAGTTTTGTCTGTGGATGATAAAGCATCTGTTATACTGATGCTCTTTTAAGAATATAATGCAATTAGAAAATTCAAGTTACAATTGCAGTAGGTCTTTATGAGCTTTGGTCTCTTCTGCATTAGAATATACATATGCCTGTTTTCGTGAGAATGGGACGATTATTTTCCAATTAACTTGGATGTTACTATGTTTTGCATAACATAGTAATTATTTTGGGCAATGATACCATAGATTGATATTTTTGGTGATAATATGCATAAGCAAGAGAAAAACTGTATAGCGGCCCCCATTAGTATTGTAGTAAGCAATTTCATGTACATATTGCAGTGCTCTGCTGTTAAGACTTCAGAATCCAGCAATAATAAAATTCACTTTTTGCTGAAAATGGTCAAATTGACTTTCCATACCTGCAGTTTTTATTTCATCCATTTTCAAGATGTGCTTTGTACCTTTCTTCTGTTAACTTCAAAATTGAAATGATGTAGCTGTTGCTTTGTTCTGTAGCGAAAAGAGCTACATGCTACCCTTTTTTATGACAGATTTATTAATGGAGCAAATCATCAGCTATCTTAAGTCAGCACAGGCATGGTGCAGCTACTGGAACAGTGTCGATGTATGAGAAAACAAGTATGCATAAAATCCATACATGATATAGCACTTGTTTTCTATTTAGTTTCTCCTGTTCAAATTATTTGTTACACTAAGATATCCTGATATGAGGAACCCAAGGATCTGTTTTGCTGCATATTCTGCTGCAGACTTCTCAGTTACATGTCAGCCATAATCATTCTTATTGGCTTGGTTAAATATATTAAATAGTACAAAGCATTCTTAAAATTATAGGGGTTTAAAGCTGTTTAAATCCTCTCTGAATATGTATGTGTGTCTGCTCTGGAGTGACACTCGTTTCCACTCCATGTAATTTGTGTTTAGTTCACAAAGACATAAGGATTAGCCTGGATGAAGTCATCAGGAAGTACTAAAATTTGCCAGTATTGGGCTAAGAAAAAGATGTGTGGGAAAATAAGGCCTCTTTTCCGTTTTGGAAGCCCCATTGCCTAGAAGCCTTCAGCCATGACAGTTTGCAGTTTCAGCAAACCTGAAATCTTGTTTGGGCCTTGCTCCGGCTGGGTTTTTGGTTTTGTTTGTTGATTTTTGATTGGATTATTTTTGCATTGATCCTCTCCTGTGGGATGTTGTTAATGAGAGCAATTGGCTAATCCATAGGGTGTACAGATTTTTCTAAAATGGGCTGTAGTCGTAGGCAGGTGAGAATTGCTTCTTCTGGTCCCAGAGGTGGGACCAAATGGATGAGACCACGTGAACTGATGCAGTGAAGCCTGTCCCCATCCTTGGGAAGCCAATCACTGATCAGTCAGTGCCACTGGCTCAGATCCGTGATCAAATTATTGCCATGAGAGAAATTATTGTGTCTGAGTTGTTTGTATACCTTTGTATAAGTCATCTTGCCTCTGAAAATTTATTTTCAGAGATTATTTTTATTTAGGTTTTTTTTCTGTGTGGTCTATAGTGATTTGTTTCCCACTGAGTTGCCTAGACCAGCCTGTCTGTTGCTTGCTTCTCTGGAGTGCATATTGTCAGTAATCTCACAGAACCCAAAAGTCTGATGGTGATTGTTGGAGTCTTTTTTCCTTCAGTGCTGGACACTGAGTATATTCTTGGTCAGATGTTGCCAGAACAGAAGATTGTAGGAAACCATGATAAATTAGCCTGACTAATTCAGTTTCTTCCTTGCATACTGCAGGAGGTCTTACTGCAGTGGCTTTCTGTGGATATTTGTTTTATGTGGAGAATATAGTTCCTTGTGTTGTGCAAGTTGGAAAGAAGAAGTTTATTCTCTCGAGTTAAATAGATGTTACACAGCTTCCAAACACTTGCCAAGGAAGGGTTTCAGAACCAAACCTGGTGTTAAGGATGTTTGCGTTGCATTGTGGTGATGGTAACTGGGACCATGTTCTCCAGAATGGGGTTTTAAAACCAGACCACTTCGGGAGCATCTGCTGCTTTAGCTCAGTGTGGTCAGTTATTGGAACTAGGTCTGGATGAAAAGCCATGGGATCTCCTTGCTTACGACTCATAGTTTGGAGCAGCATCCTTTATTTTGTGGTCATCTTTACTGCAGAGTAAAATAAATTTTTCCTTGTCTAGTAAAAATTCCTGTAGCAAGTGAGTTCATCAAATACTGTCTTAAACAGGTGACTGTTTACTAGGGTCTTGTGTGCCTAGATTTAAAATACTCCTTTAATGCTGTACTTAAAACTCGATGTTTTCCACTCTTTTTCTTCAGTGCACCGATGCCTTATCTAATTGGCGTCCATTTAAGCTTGATAGAGGTAAGTTTAATATACACTTCAGTGTACTGGGAAGCATGAGGTGTGTGCACCATAAAAAAAAATGTAATGGAAATGCTTCAGAAAATATCCCTGTATTTTAGCATGCAGAATTACAAAATTTAAGGTTCATATGCTTTACTAAGTAAAAAATGTCTCTCTTTGAAATCTTACTTTTGAAGCGTTTTATGGAGACATGTAGCTCTATGTCATGATTTGTTTCTTTGTCTAATTAATAGCTCAGTGATAGCTTTTTTCCTGCCTTTTAGTAATTCAGCAACAGATTTTCCCAATAATGAGAACAGGTAAAATTTATTTTGGAGTCACCATCACTCAGATTTCAGCATTATTGTGATTTCCTGGATAATTTGTGTTCCTGTCCCTCTGAAAATTTGAGTCTAACCTCCATCCTATAGCACTCATAACTATTAATTTAGAAATTTGTATTTTTTTGCCAAAAAACAAGAGCTTTTACAGATTTGAATGTAAATCAACACAATAGAACTCACCTGACTGGTCAGTAATAGCTGGGTATGAAATAGTTTTGCCTTTTTCCATAAGTGTTTGATTACACTGTGAAGCCTACATGTGCCATCTGATTATCATGCAGAGTAGATAATTGATTTGGGAACATTATTTGATTTACACTTCTGCTAAAGCGGTTTCTAAGGATCAATTCACATCTGCTAAGCTGATGGGGTGGGGTCTTTCCTGAGCCACCAGCACTTTTGTTTTTCCAGAAAAAGGCCGTCTGTATCATCTATACTTCTTAACTCCAGGCACAGCCTTCTGTGCTCCCAAATCAGGTTCATATGACCTGCATGCATTCATCATAATGTCTTGACTAGGATGTTTTTTCTTATTCAATAAGGAAATAATGGAACAGAAAGATTTGCCCTGAAAAAGAAGTCACTCAGTTCCTTCAGGAATTATTTCCTGCATTATTATGTGTTATTGTAGGACCATATAGAAAAGAGTTCTATCCCTTTTTTCTGAAAGGAATAAATTGTTTAATTCTTAGCTGTTAGCCACGTATACGAATGAAAAAGGGTTTTATCCATTCTCCTATAGTAATAGTAGGCATCACATGCCTGGTGCTTTCATAAATCTGCAAATAATGGTAGTTTTTTCTCATTTTCATCTGGTTATATCATTAACATCTTCTCTGATTTTCACAAATATGAGAGAATGAAATGTTGTTATAAGATGTGTATAATTTCAATATATATTTATCCAATATATATTTGTCCAATATATTTAACTGTGTTTCGTGTAAATCATGGTTTTCAGTAATTCATTTCAGAGATTATTAACATAACCTTACTGTTGGAAGAACAAGAAGTATTTTTAAAAGCTACTCTGAATGCTGTATCTAATTCACAAATCCTACATCTAAAGCTCCAACTGTTGTTTTTGCCATTACTGTCCTTTGTATAAAATCATCATTTGTAATTTAGCACGTTATAATAAAAATGTACTTCAGGAGCACACCATAGTAAATTGTTTTTCCATTTTTTTTTTTTTTCTTCTTTACAGAGAGTAAAAAATAGATCACTGGAGGATGTGGTTTTGCTAAATGTTGACACAAACACTCTAGAAACCCCTTTTAATGACCTGAACAACCTACCTGGTGAAGTGGTGAGTCTTAGACATTTCGTTCTTTCTTTCTTATATAGGTGCTTGAATTACTAGTAGTTATTTTTGCCTCGTTTTGCTAACTGCTATAAAAGGAATAAGGGGGTGAAAAGCACCTAGTGCAGACCCCTATATTTGAGATTTTTACCTTTTTGACAGTTGAGGAGACGTTGAATGGAACATCATATTCCTTATTGTAAAAGTAGGATCATAATTATAATGCTAGCTGCATTCATTAGGCAGAGCTGCTTTAAACGCAAGAGTCTCTTCATCTCATCTTAATCATTATATTACAAAGTAGGCATTTCTGTCTGCCTAGTGGCATGTCTTGCAAAAGAACGAGAGAGTTTTTGAAGGCAAAAAGAAGAAGGGGGCCAATTATCGGCTTCTGCTTCCCTGCCACCTGCCAGCGCTTTCCTTTTAATTAATGATCTGATGGCACTGGTCAATATAATAAGAAATGCTTGTACAGTTGGGGTCAGAAAATTCAGGCTTTGATCTTCTTCAACTTTGTGAAACATTTATTTGTTTTCTCTAAATTATTTCAGTTTTATTTTAATCTCTTCTATCCTGCTGAGGGCTGCGTGAATGAAAACCTATACTGTTTGTCATTTGCTTTGGCAGAGCAAAGACTGCTTACTTAGAATTCTATTTGTAAATTAAACTGCAAACCCAGTTTGTCATAAAAGACATCTGATCCTTTTGAAATGACGAAAGCTGTCTTTTGTCTGTAAAGGATGATAAATTAAGTGCCAGTTCTTTCTGGACTTTGATCTTGCAGAGGGTGCCCCCCCTTTTTTTTTTCCCTTTTTTTTTTTTT
>VZRS01007982.1:383534-557036 GCA_013398055.1 Ifrita kowaldi
CCCTTTTTTTTTTTTATTGCCTATAGGGGAACATACTCTGTATATCATTTTAAATAGTCACAAAATTCACTTATCTTGTTTTTCCCAGTAGAGCTCTAAAAGAATATAATTGTGAAACCACTGTTTTCATTATTTAATTAAAGATGCACGAGCTATCACAAATAGTTGTCAAGACAAAGAATTTTATATCAAAATATGAAATCAAAGAGTTACATTTTCTGAAATTGTAAATCATAAAAAACCCCTGTTGTAATAAAAGTAAGACCCTATAGTGACATACTGTGTCTTTTGCTATTGTTGGTAATTTGTATACGTTTAGTACAATAGAAGTCAAACTCTTGATAATATTCATGACAGTCCCCTTTGATTTTAATGATGTTAAAATCTAGACTTTTTATAGATCATCTGGTCAGTCTTTCGACTCAGTATCAACTATAGCTCAGAAATGTAAAAGACTGTAAAAATTATTGTGATGTCCTGTGGTTCACACTAGTATGTGTATTACTGCATTGGTATGTTTTGTGATGTTTGTGATTTACATGTGCATGTACACATGCACAAACATATATACAACAACTTCGACTGTACCCTATCATACAAGAGTGTAAGAAGTTAAGTAAAAAATCATTTCCTGGTGTGTCAGTAGCTTTAACTGGACTTCCACTGAGTGAATAAGGTTGATGTTATAATGTTACGAAGGTCTGTATGCCAAATAATAGCTGGATGTGGAACTGAGAATGAGGCATCATATTCCATGAGATACAGGAATTGTAGCTCCAGTAGGTCCTTCAAACAGCCAAAGTGGATCTTTGTGCAATAAAAGAGGTACTTGTTATGTGTCTTACAGGTGCATATCAAAATGATCTCTAAATAAGTAGGCTAGCATGAAGGAAATAGGGACACACATCTTCATACTTCTAGAAGTGTATTTTTTCCCAGAATATATGCATGTTATTACTGCAAATCTTAAAGTAGGTTATCCAAGTGTACAGACTACAGACTAGACTTATAATATTTTTTCCATATCTAATATAGAACAAAAAAGAGCAGTGTTCTGTGCAAAATATCCTTGCAGAACTTGAGGATTTTATACTGAAGCTTTTAATTTGAATAATCCCATCTCTTCCTTCACTTCAATCTGTAAGGCAATTAAATTAAACATTTTGATGGAATGCATATACAATTATAGTTGGAAAACCTGGAAACAAAAGGCACAGGGCTGTGTTTGGTTCATAAGGTGACAAAATGCTTGTCCTTCCTTTGCATTCATGAGGGGCAGTGCAGCTGCTGACATCTTGGGGAAAAAGTATAAGACACAGGAGTATAGAGTCAAAATGGTAAGTCAGGCTTAAAACGTTAAAGGGAATGTCAAAGATACATGTGTGAAGCATTTTAACTTATATGGAGAAACCTCGTAAGCATAAATACAAAAGTAGTAAAACTTCTGATGAAAAAATATAATGAGTACCTCTGAAAGGCATTAAAATAGAATGAAGAACTGAAAACATAAAAGAAGCTGTAGTCTCACTGTCCCTTTCAAAAATTGATTCCAGGTTGGTTAACAGCCTAAGGAAAGAAATGTAGTATTTTCCAAGTTTTCTAAAACTGTTTCTTGTGTCCAGAGGGAACAGAGTAATTATTTTCTTGATCAATAAGCCTGATGATGTCCTCACAGCATAGGTATTTAATGGTTTGCTCATGTATATATACTCTGATTGTGAATTTTTTCGTGATAAATTTAAGATTGAAAGAAACATTATTCTATGGCATTGTCTAATAAACTATAATAAATTAACTGAGATTTAAAGGCATTTTTAAATCATTCACTTAGGCATTTAAATTATAGTTACAGGCTAGATGACTTTCTGTGCATGTGAACTCTATTATTCTGTCAGACTGACCAGTGGTCTTGACTGTTCAAAGGTCAGTGGTCACAGTTGTCCTGAATTACCAGTCCTTTTTTCATGAGGACCCTCTGCTGCGTTGCATGCTGTAATCTTCTTAATGGCTTCATTCCAATATTCACACATAATATTTTAGATTTATTGACTGTTAGAAATACTACCATGCCAGTAGCAGTTCCGCTACTCCTAAGGTATTTAAAATTGGAAGAATAAATCAGGGCAAGACTTTCAGGAATCCTTTGTTTTCTTAGAAGGGGGAAAACCCCTCTTTTTTCGCTCTTCTGACAAGAAAGCTTGTTTTTACATTTCATCATTTCACTGTGAATTTGTCTATTATTTTTTAATTAAAAAAAAAAAAGAAAGTAAGGAGCTTCTACTCTGGGAGTAAATTTCCTAATATAATAATACTGAGATCAGCACTTTAATAATGTCAGACATTAGAAGAACATTCGTGACCATAGACTGAAATTTATAAATTTTGGGCCTGACCCTGCAATACCTGCTTGCACTCAACTCTGACAAAAAGACTTCTCCTTTGCTCAGATGTGAACACTTCCCCAAACAGCTTGCAGAATTGGCAGCATCACTTTTAGCAACCAAGTCTTACTGACTTGAAATCACAGACTGAGCAGAACTTTTATAAGTATGGTCTTCAGAAAGCAACAGAATTTAGAGGCTTTTAGCATCTTCTGTGGTTGTTAAATATTGTCAACTGCAAAAGCTACAGAGCTGTTCAAAGATGTGTAGTGTTTGTACTGCCTGGTACCTATACACTATGATGCCATACAGAATCTAAACTGGGGTTTAGAGCTTTAGTTTTGAGATTCCTAAAGTCAGAGGATTTTAACACCATAAATTTGGAATGTGAACATTACTGTTCTAAAAGTAGCGTTTGAGAAGTAGGCTGTAATTCATGTAGAAAATTGGTTACTTTATACAGCAATTTCTTGGAGTGCAAATTATTTCTTAAAATATGATTAATGGTATTATAAAGAAATTAAGATCAATGTATAACAGTGCAATTCAGAAGATTTTTTGCAAAATATAAATAGCATAATTTACGATGTTTTTTCCATCAGAAAATAGCCAGAAATATTACTAATATATTTTAGAAACTCAGAGTGGTCAGCAGTGTTTGCAGTGGTATGAGGCAACTGTTTATTGTGAGCAAATTCTTAGAGCTGAGATTGTGTTGAACTTTGATACAGTTTTAGAAGCTAGAATATGAGATCGAAAAGAACAACTAGTTTTGAAAACATCTGCACTTAAGTAGTTGTTTTTGTCTAAATGAGGAAATTGTGATTAAGTGCTGGAGGTCTCCCTGAGATGCTTAAATCCTGTGTGTAGATAATATCAAATACATAGAAGCCCTTTACTAGCAATATTGATTTAAATATGAGACTCTAGTTTGAGGGTTTTTGTTTTGTTCCTTTTCTCTGTGATTTTCTCACACTTACTTGTTTTTGAGAGTGAGCTTCTACTTTTATGGTGATATCATCTGATGGAGAACAGCAAAAAGTAGTTTAAAACATAACAAGCGTTGCTGATACCAGAGAAATATCTGAGTATATTTTTTTCAGAGATCTAACAGTCATTTGAAACTCCAGTGCATGATTCTGTATTTCTCAGACAACAATCGTATACAAACATAATTCTTCTATATGTTCTTAAATTTGTATGTGCGTTTGAGTTTTTGCAGGAACAAAGGCTTTGATTAATAGCTATGTGATCTTATTAACTTATTTTTTAATTTTATGTGATTCTTCTACTCACATGTACACTGAAGAGATATTAGTCATGTTTTCTTTCTATCAGATATTTAGATTTTAGGAGTCCTAGAAAGGACATATGGTGACCATTTAAATGAATGATACTTTTTGTTTCAATGACCAACACAGTATGTTTCTACATTGTAGATACACTTAATTACATATCAGTCTCATCTGTATCTCTGAAAAACTACTGTATTGATTTAAACCTTCCTAAAGCTCTGATTGCTCTTCTCTGGCAGTGTTTAGCAGTCCGATGAAGTCACCTTCCTATGAGAAGCTGTTGCTAGGAGAAGATAAAAACAGTTTTCTTCTAGTGTAAATTAATAATACCATTTCTTCAGTGGATCACTGGTGTCTTTCAGAAATAAATTTTAACAGCATTCTAACCCCTGCAGTTTGTTTTTTGCGGTTCTTTAATTTTCAACTTCGTAAAAGGCTATTTCTGCAAAAGAGATACAAAGGAAAAAGTTTGGCATTCTTAATCATAAATAGGTAGATGGATTAAAATGTGTATGAGGAGAAGATTTTGATACAGGTGCTGCTTGGTATTTTTTTGGCTTGGTGTCAGAATCGTGTAATTTTCAAATTATTTTAAGTGCTGTTAATGATGACACCCAAGGAGTCTCACATTTCCTTCGTCTGAGGTGCATGGATCTAAGCAATTACAATCCTGCTGTGCACCAAGTCTTTCCAAGGAGTTCAGTGCATCCTGGCTCTTACCTAGAGCTACTCTGCTGGCTGTAATAACTGCTTTATCACTCTTATCACTGTGTCTTTGATTCAGATGTGGAACTGGGAGAATTTGACATCAGCCTACCCAAGTGTGGCTGAGCCCTGAGTAAGCACTGTCCTGTGCTTGCCTGTTTGCTGGCCTCAGCTTGGAGGAAGCCAAGGCAGGTCCCACCCAAGGGCACTTCAAGTGTGCTGCAGCCAGGGTTCCACTTGGGACAGCAGGCAAATCAGGGCTGTGGCTCACATGATCTCCGCAGGCTTCTTCTTTAGAGCACTGTGCTCCTGCTTCTTCTGCAGGATAATCTGATGGAGCTCTTCCTGCCTTTAAGCATTGCCGCCTGAGAGAAGCAGGAGTTGGAGGAGCTTTCTTTGAACTCCAGCATTGCCTTTCTGAGGCTCAAACTCCCTCCAGGACAGAAGCACAAAAGACGTGCATCTGTCCAGAGACCCCGCCTCCAAACTGCCTGCCCATGGGAGGTTCTTAATATTGCTGAGCTAATAACACACCAATGTGGCAGCCAAGCAGGGAACTGGTTGCTTTCTATTGTTCTTTTTAACACATTTTTGCCTAAAGCATCCTGTTAATCAAGCTTACGATAGGGTGTTTAGGGTCTGCCAGAACAGAGAAAAATAGAAAATACCTTTTTCTTTCAGATTCCCCTCTTGGTCATGCAATTCCTCTGCTCTGCATTGTCTTTACCCCCTTTCTTCTCTTACCCTGTCTTACCATTTGCCATAATTTCTCCAAAATCATAAGGTATAATTTAGAAGAATGTAGATTTAAAAGAATGTGGATACTTTTCTACCTTTTCCCTCCCTTATATTTAGAAGATGCTTGGCCCGTCATGACAGAAACAAAATTTTAACAGTGACAATTCTTTTTTGACTTCATGTTAATTGCTTTTATTTTAGTCAAACTGTGCTGCTCTCTGTGGGCAGATCTTCCTTGTATGCATTTGTTTTCCCCAAAATGAAATCTTACTTTTTACAAGTATAAAATAATCATACAATACAGAACAAAAGACAAAAACCAAACCACAAAACCAAGACATGCATTTATTTTTTCAACCTTGAACTTCTTAACTGGTTGTTGTACTCGGACTTGTACTTTTATTTCCTTTTGAGGTGTAAGGCAAAACCATAAATGAGCCTTGGTGTGTGCTTTCCATGGGCTAAACGAATCAGGCTCTAAACTTTTATCTAGATCTGTAGAGCTTGGATATAAATTGAAAAGATCACAGCTGTGGGGAAAAGACCTAAACTGTAAAGGCCTTTCTGCATGGATTATGAACATCATAACTCAATAATTTTTTTTTTCAAAACTATAGTTATAATTGGACCCAATGGGGGTCTCTCTCTTTGATCAGATCACAGTAACTGTGACTTTACACTGGAAAATGTCACTACTGTGAAGGTTTATCACCTGTAGAGCTGGTCTTTTCTCTGATGCCATGTTCAGTTCTCATTAACATTATTCAAAGTTTAGTTGTTAATTAGGTTGACACTTCAATTACAATCATCATCTACAAGAGCAGTCAGGACTCTTGCATAAAGAAACAAAAAGATCCTCATTCTTGCATATATTTCCAAAAGAATGAAAGCTGTTTGGTGATAAATTTGTATTTATAATATCCTGTTTAAAGAGTAACTCCAAATGTTACTTTATTTAGGGACTTAAATAATGCTCTGTTGGGTATGTTGCAATACAGAATGATGTAGAAATGTGTATTCTCTGTAAATAGAGTTGACTTACTTTCCAGGTGTCCCTCACGATGGAAATTAGGAGAGTATAGACTAGCTGGGTAAAATTCCAGATATCTTATAATAATTCCAGAATTAGATGATTTTCCTCCAAAGTATGTCCAAGTAACAGTTATTTAAATTAAAATTTCCCCCTTTCTGTCTTTTTGTTTTCTCTAATTCTGTCTAACCAGTGGTTGTTATTTGCCAAGTAAAAAAAGGCAAACCTCCTTAAAAAAAGTCAACCACTATAATCAGAATGGTCTTTTTTTCTTTCTTTTTTTTTTCTTCTGACCTGCAGGCCCTTCCTAATTATTGTTTTTATTTTCTTCCCTTTCACATATTTTATCTTCAAGGTCAATTCTAGAGGCAGTGTAACCCTGAATTTACAAAAACTTTTCTCAACTATTTGACTGTGGTAGCAGGTACTCCCATGGTGCATGAGAAATTATGTAAGATAGGAATTTGACCTAAAATAAGAGATACTCCTTGACACTGAATAGTGAGTGACCATTAAGAGTCCTTAAAAATAAACCTTCATAGCTTAAATAAAACGGATCCAACTGTCTACATTCAAACAAGTAAATGCATGTTATGCTGGAAAAAAAATCTGCAAAAAAGTGACTCACATGCATTTAACGGTAAAATAATTAAACTTATTTATGTCAAGAGGCCTTGGGAAAAAAAAGAGAGCATAAACCAATCTGCATTAGTACTCTACCATCATCCCCTGCCTTCATTTCAATTAACAGACCAGCAGGTGCTCTTTGCAGTTAAAAAGATAAGCTATCAAGGAGGAGGATGAATTTTTGGCTGACCTATAGACACTCTGGTTTGCCTGCTGATTGGGTTCATACCTCGCTGTACCAATTTCTGAGGTGTTAATTTAACTGTTCCACTCTGTCACGCAGGTCTCGGCCTTGAAAAATAAACTGAAAAAGCAGTCGACAGCTACGGGCGACGGAGTGGCCAAGGCCTTCCTTCGGGCACAGGCAGCACTCTTTGGATCCTACAGAGATGCACTGAGATACAAACCAGTAAGATGGCTTCCCTGTTGCTTTTTTTCCTGAATTTTTAAGAGCATGGTCTCATTCTTCCAAGGAAAATTTGAAATGTTTTATCCCAGTCTGGAACAGGCTGTTCTATATCTTACTCTCTGCTAAGGAATTGGAAGATACCACCATCTCTCTACAGTGAGTTTTACTGAAAAATAAATACTCATCCAAAGTCAGCTATTTTCTTACTTGTATTATCAGTTTTATTCTTTGTTTAGTATAAAGTCAGATTGTATTAGTGAAGCTGCTTACACACAGCTCACCTGGTTTAAAGTGGTGAAGGACTGAAAAGGCTGTGCCTTTCAGACTCCATCATTTTTCCAGAGGTTTTGCTGTGTTGGAGGGCAGAAGCTTCTTTCCTAGCAGAAGACACATACGAGTCAAACATGCACCTCTTCTATTATACACTTACCTTGGTTACACTTAAGAGAAATGAAAACCCATTTCATCTCATCAAAACCTCAGAATCTATATTTCTGACATTTTGCTGGTAGTCAGTTGATTAAAGTTTTATGGGATTTCATAATTTGTAAATAATGAGGGTGGCACATATTGAGCTTGTCGGAGATAAAATAATTTATCAGAAAAAACTTAGAGTTTAATTTCATCCACCAGTCCAGATTATTTTTCTTGCAAACTACTGGTAGTAGTTGATCTGATCAAATGCACTGAGATGACATTGGCTGAATTGGATTCTGAGGATACGATGTTTGGCTGTCTGATGGATTCAGTTAAATACGGATATTTGATAGGAGAAGTTGTCCTCACTTGAGGAGTCAAGTTTGTAAAGATGGTGAGTATGTGGAACATGGGTGGATATTTGTTTGGGGGTGAGAAAAGCACCCTAAGGATCTATGGTATTCCATGATGGAAGTAGATGGGATAGTCATTAATTAATTCCAGATGAAGGCTTTTACTGGAGGGAGCCTCAAAATACAGTTTGGCACTTGGGTTTTTCTTCTCCCCAGGTGGTTCTCTTCCAGGCAGTCTTTTTTGCCGTGAGCATTTTGCTGTGTGTGCTGCTGAGAGCCACTGTTACTGAGAGGGAAGGTAACCCATGCAGGCATGAAGTGTTGTGTACAGGTTTAGTTCAGGTGTTTGTGGTTAGCAGTTTTCTTACGATATGGAAAGCCCATTTGCATTCCATGTTGAAAGGGCTGCACCTGTTTTAGAAAGCACTGGATTTCAACACACTGCTTGTTTCAGTAAAACAGATCATTTCAACAAAACAGATAGTTGTCCTTTATTCCATAGTGCCATCACCTGAATCTAATTCGCTCCTTAGTCTAAAGGTGAGGGCACTAGTCCATGCCAACTCTTGGCAGCTTGCAGGAAGAGCTGTTAAGTCCAAAGGTGTCTTAGTCTACACTGGGTATGTGCAAACAGAAGGATGTCAGTCTGCTTGATGTCCTTAGCTCTGTTCTGACCAGAAATAAGCTTCAGTCAGTCCTTTGTTTTGGTAACTGTGGAACTGAGTGTGCAAGTTCTTTAGCATCCTGGTTAGCATCTCTTTTGAAATGAGCTCTCCTTTTAACTGATTCCCATTTTATTTCAGTTTAGCTGTTGGCATATCCGAGATATCTACATGTGCACTGTATTGGAAACAGTGCACTATGCATCATTTCAACTGGCAAACATTTGTCAAAATGACCTTTGAAGTCTTTCTTTCTGCATTATTTTCTTTTGCAGATTTATCTTTTTTTGGCTCCACTGATTGCATATAAGAGAAGATACTTATGAAAGCATTGTGGCCTGATTTTTTTTTTTTTAAAGACACATTATTTCAGGATATCTTAGCAGGCAGAAGTCTGCTGGCAAATACTAGCATATCTTGGATTGATATCAACTTGTCCAAAGACAAAGCGTATTTAAAAATAAATAAAAACCCCTTGTAACTGTTATTTTGAGCTGTGTTCACACGATCTTAACTAATTCAGTATTTCATAGAATTTTTGTTGTGAAAGAAAATCTGAATTTTCTCTGTATTAGTAGAAATTAAGAGGATTTTCGCATGACTGTTTAGCTCATTCTGCATTTGCCTTTTCCTCTGTGAATTGGAAAGCTGAAAAAAATCAAATCACATTTGACTGTTTTAAGCCTATTTGTCTGGAGTCTCAAAGCTTGATAACTGCTATTGCAAAAATACTTCCCTTTGTTTTGGAGTCTGTGGTGCCAGGTCTAATAAGGTAATTTCAAGCACAGCTATGGACTTTATTTACATTCTTTCAGGAGCTCAAGTAGCGTGTGTTTAGAAAATTTTGTAGGGGCAATACTTAAATGAAAATATTTTCCATATAGATTTGAAATACTTTTGCTATGAATAAGCTTAAGATATTTTTAAAATCAAGAACTGAGATGTTTTGGGGTACACTTTTGAGGATCGCAAACCTTCTGATGAAAAATAAAAAAATGCATTTGGACAGTTATCAATTGCTTGGAAGTTGAAAAACATGTCTAAGTGAACTGTTTTCCTTGCAACAGTGTGTCCTTTATGATTTTAACTTGAAACATGAAACAACTGTCATTAATATTCACTTTGAGTAAAGAACAGCTTTAATAGTGTCTGTACTCATCTAACACTTCTCTCCACTCCAAACGCTGTTCATCACACTGAACACTCGTTCTGTGCAACTGTTTGTTTTCAGCACAGGACAGATTCTCCCCAGTATAGCAATATGTCTTGGACAAACGTCTAGCAATTATTGAAAAAAATGATTGGTGAAAGGCAAAATGGGAATCTTCAGGGGTCTTGCAGAGAGTTCGTGGGCCTCCAAAGGACCATATGGAAAATCTGACTACTCTAATACAGACAGGAAATATGACATGTAATAGAGAAAGTCATAATTTTTTGGTGTGTATTAAATGATAATAAAACACTTAATCAGTAAAAGTTTCCAAGAAAATTAGAAATAGCTTTTTTTTCTGATTTAGTAATTACTAAATTAATGTGTCAAATTGATATAACTGTTAAGAGTAATTTTTAATATGCTACACTTTACATTAGCAAATATTGTGTAATAGGAGTGGATCTGTAGAGCAAAACAGCCCAGCTAGTGGTTAAGGACCTGACCCTCACACAGTGTGCATTTGTACCTTCATTGTGGTTCTGATTTTAGCCTGGTGTTGCATGCTGAACACCCATGACTAGCTGAACTCTGCTTTAGTTTAATCCAGAAGGAATCCACCTCACGTGTGGTAGGTGGGCATGATTGAAAAAATTGCTTCAGTTTCATTTGATAAATGGCCAAAAAATAATCCAGAAAAAAGTATTATCAGTGGAATGGTGAATTGTAATGGTTTTCTATATGGTCTGGTTCCCACAGAGGACTGCAATCCGTTTTGAGACATTGTTTACTTTAGGTGCTCACAACTTGGCCTCGAACCTTGTGTTGCTCCTAATCTCTTTTGGTAGTCCATCATTTGGGGATTTCTCCTGCATGCTCCATGTTTTAGAATTGCAGGCATAGGTGGGACATAGACAGAAATATGGCAGTTGTGAATTTGTGTTTGTGTCATTTTGTCATCCGTGTATGTGTGACATTGTGTTTTTTCCCAGCTATATTACTTTCCATGTTCTTCCTGCATGTACATGGGCAGATGAAAGCAAAGACTAGTACGTGTTTTTCATCAATCATATGCAATATGGCCAGTTAATAAAATAATATGTGATGTAAAGAATTCTTAAAAAGGCAGTCTGTGTCTGCAGAGGGAGTGGTAGATAAGAGAATGAAGAAGGAGTTGAAAAATATTGAATATAAAAATATTTACCATGATAGAGATTAATTTCTCCTCTTCTGGGGAAAAAGTCCTTGAAGCTCATGATGTTAAGACAAAAGAATCCAGAAAATATCCAGAATAGCCTTGTTTCAAGTTATGATGGTTGTATCATCACTCATCGGAAATGAAATGAAGGACAAAGGCCGATGGCTTGCTCTGGAATGCTCAGCAGTAGGACCTCAGGGAGGGCCAGGATAACCTTCACGGTGAAGGTGGCACAACCTGTCAGACCTCTCTTTAATTGAATGTTAACTGGATGCTTTGGGCCAGTATTGACGAGCAGTGACATCAGCTGTCCAGCAGATGTTGTATTCAATATACAATAAATTAAAATAATACAATAAATTAAATAAATAAATAACATTTATATTGAAAAAAATTGAGATTCAGAATCCACCTGAGTTATTTGAGGATGCACAGGTAATGAGTGATTATAATTGAGTTTCAAAAGGAAACCTTAAGGACAGGTGTCTCTTAAAATAGGCATTGACTTGTTTACCTTTCCCCCAAGAGTTAGATATAAAAAATACATCAGAGTACAGAAACAGTAATGAAATGGCAGAAATAAATTGGTGTTTCATCCAGAACTACCCTGTGTAATATCTGTTATGACTACTTATTTGACTTTAATAAGAATTCTGTTTTACATGTTGAAAACCATAGTGTTTTATTTGTCTCAAGGACTGTTAGTGGTCCATTATTGAATATAGATACTGTGTTAGTAGGAGTTGGTTTTGGGTATAATTGTGACTGTGAGAAATACCAGTATATCTGAATCTTTTTTGGCAGATTGCAAGAAATTTACACATTTTGGAGAGATTTGTTTATAAATGGTACCTTCCTGAGAAGAATCATAGTGCATGCTCAGTTATCCCTTGGCCTTTATCTCTGAATGTCATGACAGATTTTTAAAAAGATGAATTTTAATATCAAAATGAAATTATACTAATTGTTGTAATAGAACTAATAGTTGGTGTGAGTCATCTCATGCTAAAGTGAGGCAATGTTTTGTGCAATAAAAGTGTTTTTACTTCTTGTTCAAATTAAATATCACTAGATCTAGAAAGCACAAACACACCTTCTAATCTAGGGGTTTTCTTTCCTTTTAAAATGATCACACTGCTTTAGCTCAGTTTTCATGTTCCACTGAGGTCTGTATAAATAGCTTGCTTAAAATGTGAATGTAGCTTAGAGTAAGAAATTCCTGCTGTGTGTGGCAAGCTATGAAAGGGTAAGAAAATTCTATAGCAACTGTTGTTAGAAGGATGGATATCATGTTTGGGCATAGATTGTTTGGTGTGAGTATTAGCTGTCTGCTTTTCAGCACAGAGTCCCCACTGGGTTTTGATCGAACTTGTTTTGAAAGTACATTGTAGATCAATACAACGGGGGCCAGTTGATGGTCGAGTAGTTAAATATCAGTGCAGCATTCCTCCAAAACTCAGTTTCTAAATGTGGTCAGCTGTATTTGCAGAAACAGGAATGTTACAAGCTTTATGTATGAGAGCATCGAGAGCTAGTTTTGTTTATAGTGATTCTATAATTTACTTGTGAAATAGCACTTCGGAAGACTTTGTGTTTGCAGTAATAGTCTTGAAGATTTGTAGAAGTTTTATTTGGAAAACAATTTTGTTGATGAGAGCCTTGAACAAATAGAAGAGCTAGGAGTTAATTGTGTTATTTAATGCAATTTCATTAAAGTTACCACAGATACCCTGAGAAAGCTTCAGTGTGGAATTTCTGCAGGTTTCAACAGATTTTTCTCATTTTCATGTGCTGAACAGGTAGGAGCTTTAAACCTACTCAAAATTTTGAATCAGTCTCACAGTCAGCAGGTTCAAGTAACATGGATGACTTTTGGATGTGAACTCCTTATAGAACTAAATGAATTTTCAGCAAAGAAATAGCTTTGGTTATTCTGTGTCTGAGCTGTACTGATAAGGGAACAGATGCACCAGTGCATGCATTCTTACTAGGTATCTGAAACATCCAGTGATTAAAGGAAAGTATTTGGGAAAATATCACAGCCATGCACTAAAAATGTGCGTTGAACTATCATTTGCTGGTGTTCTCTTAGAAGGCTCCACCACGAGAAGTGCCATCAGGAAAACTGTCTGGCTGCTCTCTCTTCCCTGGCTGGTGTGAAAGGGGAGAGCAAGCATGCCTGTTTTCTCTCCTGCTGGGAGATAACCTCTCCTTTTTCATCTTTCCCAAGACAACTGGGAGACTGGCACCGGGAAGCATAGCTTAGTTTTTATTTTATTAAATAGTTTATTTTGAAAATATTTTCTCTCTTTAGTCCTAAATTTAGTGTTTCCTAGTATGTCATGAGCCATCATCTAGTCAGAGCTGTGGTCCCACAAAGCCTCTGTATTTCCAGAAGTGCCTTCTTTGTGTAACAACAACAACAACAAATAATTAAATAAATATGAGATATGTGTGTGTGTGTATGTATGTACATATACGGAGCTCTTTTAATTTGCTGCCTTGAAATTTTTTGGAAGAACAACAGAATTGAGAAGAGAGTCTGCCCTCAGGAGCACTATGTCTTATACCACCATGTCTCACTGGAGACTGTTCCATTTGTTTTGATGCACGTTGATTTGCTAAGTAGCTTGGGGTCATCTTCTTAAGACAAGAGTCTTTAGGAGCTCAAGAATAGCTCATGCAAAGTGGGTCAGGAAGGCAGGGCTATTTAAAGTACCACGAACATTTCAGGCTGTTTGGCAGATCCAGCATGTCCTGCATGTGTGCAGTGCTCACCAATTATTTTGGGATGAGTAGGGGGAATAACTTGGGTGCTTGTAGGAGATTTGGTGGACACAGTGCTGTGTGTTGTACTGAGCTGGGTATGTGTCTCAGAGCACTCCAGCTACCCTGGGACAGGGCAAGGATTATGTGAATGTAAAGCTTCTAGTTCTTCCAGTGAGAGATCTTTTCTAAAATCAGAGCTCCCATAAAGAAGTAAGGATGTAAAACTTGTTGTTGAACTTAAATACTTCGCTGAGTCAGATCGAGTCTGAAAAGAAAAACTCAAAAAGAGGGAAGTTTTTGGTAGTATAAGAACAGATTTTAAAATGACACCATAGTGGTTTTACTGCAACAGTCCCTTAGGTCACACTTGCACCATTTAAAAACAAAGGGTGAGGTGTAAGGAACAGTTGAAAATAATTTACAGCTGCTCCAGCAAACTCACCTAGGTCTCTTGGAGAAAAAGCGTTTGGTGACACTCTGGAAGCACCTCCCTGCAGTCACTGGAATGATGGGGAAGTGCAGGAAGTGCCATTTGCCATTTGAGTTAAACAGGGCTAGGAGCACAGAGATGGGGTGATCATGGCCATGAATAAATTTGTCTTTAATGTGCTGCCGGTTGGAGCTGTTGCGAAGATCAGTATAGCAGCTGCCTTTGGTCTTTCTTCTTCTGAATGGCTGAGGTATCTTTTAATCTGTTGTGGGACTGTACTAGAGATGTAGCTTCTCAGTAGTAAAATTTCAAATGATAGCTTTAGGTGGGGCATTTTGTTGCATTCCAAGTTTTCTGTCTTTGAGACCTTTGATAGTTGTTGCTAACTTGGTGATCATTTTGGCTTTGTAAACTTGGGTGAGAGTGAAATCTCACTCAGCCTTACAGTGAAATCTGATTGTGTACCTTGATTACCACACAAACTTCATATTGTTTCTGTTACCCAGTTACGCCAAACAGCTTCAAGTATTTATCACAAAATATGGACAAGAATAACAAAATTGGGGAAATGCTCCTCAGGAACATCCAGTGGTCTGTGCACACTGAAGACAGAAAATTTTAAATTGAATTAGGGAATAACAGAGGAATGAATTGGATTGTTTATAAATACTCTCATTAACATCTCTTTTTTTACAATGAGCGTTGTTTTCAGTAACAGTTTTTTTCAACAAGCTCTGACTTTTCAATGCATAATTGTTTATCTTCTTGCATCATCCAAGGGTTCTGGTAACTATAGGCTGTGCACTTTCCCCATGTGGGAAAATACATTTTGTTGTATTAAGTGTCAATGTTCAAACTTTTTTCAGAACCGTGTTTCAGTTTGTAGCTTTTGTTTTGTGTAAAAATGAAATAGATGTGTGTTTCAATAATTTTCTGTTAAATCAGCAATTTATTTATCAATCTTCTCATGTCTTGGTAGAATAAATAGAAAATTATTTGGTGCAGACATATTTTTGGATTGAATTACAATATATATGTATACTCACCATCCTAACTTCTTCTGTTTCAATTTTTTAGGGAGAGCCTATAACTTTCTGTGAGAGTAGTTTTGTGAAGCATCGTTCTAGTACAACTAAGCAGTTCCTGGAAACAGCTGTTAACCTTCAACTGTTTAAACAGGTATGAGTGGGTAAATGGCCCATGTTTAATGATTTTCTGTTAAAACTTATCTGTATTTAAATACATTTTCCTTTCTGTCAGCTTATGAAATTCTGGGATAAAATCTAAATACAAGTACTTTGGGGACAGTCATCCCAGATTTGTTGTATTTTTATATCTGCAGTTATAGTTAAAAGGAGTGGTGGTGAAACTGAACAAAAAAATAACCCCAGGGTGCAGAGCCAGTGCAGCATCTCTTCAGAGCCAGTCAGCAACCCAACTAAACAAGAAAAATCAGGGATCTCCCAGCTTGATGGTTGAACTTCATTTTCAGCTCTCTTGGCTCATGCCCAAAGAGCCTAAACAGCAGAGTGCTTTACTGAAATTGGGCTTCACTGGTGTTTTACTTAAAAACTGGATTCATCCTGTAACTGCAGTTTTCTTGGCTAGGCTTTTTGAAGTATGCACACAGAAAATGTCACAAACCTGAGCTGTAGGGGTGGCCTGAACAGTATTCTAGCTGATCTGTTAATGCAGAATTTGAATTAATAGAGGACAAGTTGTTGAATGTCTGGCACAGCTCAGTTATAGTTTGATTACAGTCTTTGAAATTGATTTTGTTCTTTGATTTTGTTCTGTAACTCTTCTCCCTTTTCATCAGATGACCCCATTGCATGAAAATGGTGTTAGACTTATCACTAGATTTTTATGAAAATCAAGGAAAATGTGAATGAAATCAGAAGATTCATGAAAGTATATATTTGCCTGAAAATGCCTGGACTGATTGATACACAAGAGTTTGTGTATAAGTAATCAGGGGGACTTCTTTGAAAATATACAACCATGATAGATGAGGGAAACCCATTATATGTAGAATCTTCTAATTTTAAAAAAAACATTTGGTGTTTATCAAAGGACAGTGTCTAAAGATTTGTGCAAGGATGATATTTTATAGAAGTCCTGTGAAAATATGATTATAAAATTGGGCTACTTTAATTTTACTGTGGATATATAAAATAAGCAATGTGAAATCTGAAACCTTCTGAAGTATGATTGGATTGAAATGGGAAGAAGTAACAGATTGAAGTGTGGTTTACATTTTGCATATCTGCATGCAATAAGGTAGCATGAAACTTTCTTAATAAAAAAACTGCTTACAAGTAGTGTTGCTAAATTGTTGTCACACTGGTAGTACTGAAGCAAGACCTTCAGCTGCCATGAATGGGCTGGCTCTGTACTTACCCATTACATTTTAATGTGTTCAATTAAACAGAATCAGTTTACAGTTTGTTTATAGCTTGTTCTAATTTTATTTCAGTTGAAGGAAATAATAGAGGATTAGGAAATAGTAACAGTTTTGATGATGTGTGTGGTTTAATAGTAGTAGTAGGTTTTTTTCATTTCTCTGGTTTTTGTTGCAAAGGTTACTCCTACTTTTTCAGTTAATCCTCAGCCCAGCTGCATCTTCTCCAGGTTTTCCCACTGACAAATGAGCTGTTTTCAAAGTTGTCTGTAATCAAAGAGACCAAACTGTATTTTAATCTGCTCTGAAAGTCTTTTAAGCAGAAAATAGTTCTTAGAGGCAGCCTTAAACCTAGACCAAGCAGAAAATTGGTACTTTAAATACACCCTTTTTGCCATAACTGACAAGTGAGCTTTATTTGTGCTGTTCTATGAAATCCCTCCCCTGTCCCTTTAATTAGAGTAGCATGGAAGGCAACTAATCTTTATATCAAGCTGCAAACATAAGCAATTAATAATTGCATCTTAGGTGTCAAATAGTTCTGATGAGTGTCCAGGTAAAATATGAAGTCACTCAGAACTCGCCTGAGACTAATGCCAGACTATCTCCTTAAATAGTGTAATTGTATCAGCAAGGTGATTTGCAACATTTATTGGGATTTGTTCCTAGCATGTTGGAAAGTGCTACTTAGAAAAATAAGTAATGAATGCAGGAATCATAAGCCTTTGAAAATTATTAGTAATTCAAATGTGAGCTGAGCTCTCTTCTTGCGAGATATGAGCTGTTATTTTGTGGAAATCACATTTATGATGTTTTCTTTGCTTCTAAAAACCTTTTGGTTTTAAAAATGGATAAAATTACTTGGATATTCTGAAGTGGATGTGGTCTCTATTTTGGTTTTAGAATTCAAACTTAGTTGAGGATAATGTCTTTCATCACCTTAAAATCCAAGGGCAGCACTGGAATTGCTAGTTTTTCATTGAAAGAGTCACCCAAGGGCTCTTTGGATCCCAAAGTGAATACATTTCTTGAAATAGCAGGCCCAGTTTTTCAGTCTGTGGGTTTGAAGAGTGTGGGTTTGAAAAATGGAAGGAGAAAACCCATAAATTTTGTGTGTAATTCCACATGCTGTTCTTTTCATGTAGCAGTTTAAGTGCAACCATTAACAGTAAATTACTCAAAAGTAATAACTACTACTACCACCACTACTAGCACTTATCATTTATTTTAAATAATGTCTGCAGTATCTTTTTGTTAACAGTTCTCTTTGTCAGTATTTACATTAAATACTCAGTTGGTGTGACCCTCTCAAATTCAGTCCGTGTCTCAGCCTTCTGTTGATAGGATTTTACTAAATGATGAGTATGTCCATAAATCTTATGCTAGTTTATGGTATGGAATGAATTCATAACTTTGCCCAAAGAGATAATGTGTTACAGTTCAAAGGAAGGGATGGGAGTGGAGGTTGTTTTTGGGGCTTTTTTTCACAGCAGTAGCTAAAGGTGCTCTTATCTCTTTTTCTTACTGTGAAATAATCCAGTGATCCCACAGTGGTCTGACCATGAACCAACCTATTTGGAAAAAGGCCAACTTGGAGTAAAATGAAAAAAAGAAAGAAGGAATTTAGACAAGGAAGAAAAAAATATTTTTGTGCTTACCTTATTCTTGCTTCTGGAATTTTTGTACTCTGAGAAAGTTGTTTTTTCATGTCACTAGTCTGTTCATAGGCAAGCATCAGATTGTCACTGACACTGTTTGGATAATCTGTGGTAAAAAATGATACAGCCAAATAATTAATTTTGGTTCATGCCTATGTACTGTTTAGTACCAGTGAATAACTCATAATTCTTTCTAGAAGATGAACTGTGTGTAGTTGGAAAGTTGCTTTCTCACATTATCTGTCAGACTTGAATTAGCCTTTTCAAAACAAAAAGGGAGGGGTTGCTTCTTGAAAGAATTTTACATCTATAAGAGTATTCTTGTTGTACTTCCTTGAAGCTCAGTAATTCTTGAAAAGAATGTATTCATCCCTTCCAAGAGGTTAAATCATTAATTCTGTAATTTTGACTTTTTCTTGCACATTTGGATTATTTCAGTCTTTGTATGTACACTTACCTGTAGCTGCAAATTCATGTGGTCACACTGCTGTAAGGTCTACATAAGGACAACTGTTGCAATATGCATCTGTAGATGCACCTAAATAAGGGTTAGTGCTTGTAAGACCCACAATTTCACAACAGAACATCAGGGAATGTCTTGATGACCTTTATATGCTTATGATAAGAAATCCAGAGTTACTATTTGTAAGAAATTAAATTCTTTTCTTGCCATTAGAAAAATACAGAAAATAGAAATAATTTTCTTAGTCTGTACTCAGCATTCCTGCTGCTCATAGTTACAGCTGCTCTTGTAAAGTCCATCTGAAAGCAGTGTGTTATCCTTAAGACATGTATTGTCTTGAACATACACGTTCCATTATAATGGACACATTTAAAACTCTAACACTGTAAAGCAATAGAAGAGACAAAGTGTGTGTGACCCTTTTCTTTTTTCACCTGCAGTTTATTGATGGTCGGCTATCAAAATTAAATGCAGGGAGAGGATTCTCTGATGTTTTTGAAGAAGAAATCACAGCAGGAGGCTTTTGTGGAGGTACAGAATTAATTTGGGTGTACTCACTGACACTTCTTTGGGAACTGTTCAACGTGATGTCCTCATGATGTCCTGTAAATTTTTAAAGTCATTAATCTTGTTGCTGTTTCATTGTTTCTATTCATTCTTGGAAAGGTTTTAGCCTTTAGCAAATCACTGCTGGGACACATACCATTATGTATCTAGTTCTACTAGTATATTGAATGGAGATATGTTTGTTTAATCCTGTAAAATAATACTTAGATTTCAGTATAGGAGGAGATATCACTATACTGTTTATATTTTTAACTGCATATTTATATAATATGATGCATTCTGTGTAAACTGTATTTTTAAAATCATTTTGACATTTGTGCTGCTTCACTTCTAGATAATTACGTTTTCCATAAACACTTCATTTTCTTTTCGTATCTACTTACTTCTGCAGTGTAGAAATCACAGTGCTTTAAGAATGAATGTTAAGAGAAATCTGCTTTCTTCAGCAAATGTTTTACTCTAAAAAAGGGAAAGTGTTTTTTCACTTTTATATATGATCTGAGAAGGGACACGGAAATTTATCTTCTTCATAAACAAAAATAATATTCCTTGTGTTGTTTGCCTCAGTTGTGTTCACTGACAATTGTTACAACACTTTTCACATCAGCTAACACAAATGGAAGAGTGCATCCTGCATCCAGTGCTGATTTTTACAGGATTATGGAGTGGTTTCATGTTAAATATTTAGGACAGGTGTATTGTTATTTCAGGTGTTGTCATGTTTAAACCTAGCACCACTCACCTGCTCACTCTTCTGCAGCCAAAACCAGCACAGGTGTAAGAGATGGTATCAAATATTGGGCTCAAAATATGCATGACAGCACAAATACTATTTTATGGTCAATCTTGAAAGTCGTGTAGAAGCTTCCTCAGTAGATGGGAGGTTATGTGATTAGAAAAAATCCACTGAGTTGCAGCTGGCAGCTTTGGATGGGCTTCCTTTGCAAGACTGTCCTTGAATGGGACACATCGAGGAGAGGATTTGGCCCCCACAGAGAAACTATCAAGTGCTGCAGTGCCATCTGCACCTCCTAAAAAAATAACTTTTTAGTACTCAAAGTGCATAATTCCTTTTGTTTAAGATTTTCACTGCCTTCTCCTGCCCTCTGTGTCTTGTGCTAGGATCTAGCACATAATTTGTGGTTTTGTTTCTTGATTAAAGTGTGGTTAGTTATACAGAGATTTACATCTTCCCTGCCTTTTTAGGGTGAGTTACGCTGCTCTGTAAACAGATTTGAGACTTTGAGCATCCATTATTCAGATAGGTGCTGTCAGTATTCAGAACTCGTTTGCTGACTGCAGTTAGGGGTCAGGAGGCTGCAATAAAACTGCAGCAGAAGTTAGATAAAGCTTGTTTCTTGGCTGTGCTGTGGCAGGCTGTGAACCATGTCTCACCTGGCTCTGCTCAGGAGGGACTCAGCTCTGCTGGCGGTGCTGGGCTGGCTTGCACTGCCTGTGTACTTTTCAAGTCAGACAAGCTGATATTGCCAGGCTGTGGACAAATTGCTTAGGGCACATACTCAGTATTTACATAACTGCTGTCTCATTATTGTTATGAAGTGCAGGGCTAACAATATGTGTGCAATTGAAGGTGACATTTTGTGACGCTAATGGGGTAGAACTATGATCTCTTTGCGGACTTAACTCCCGTCAACTTTATCAGGAAGCCCAAGGTTTGAAAAAAACAGGTGAAACCCAGATTTCAGAAAAGTCACAGAAAGTTAGTGTTAGCTACAAGCTGTTAAAAGGATAGGTGAACACATTCTTACTGTAGAAAGTATAATTTGAAAACTACCGAATCAAATGGAAAGTGTTTCTTTAAGTAATCTATTTTAAATTTGCATTTTTCTATATATGCAAGTTTAACTAAACCAGGAAAGAAAATTAAACTGAAAATTGAAGAATAAAACTTAAATTTCATTACTTTTTATTATTTCCTGTTTTAAAAGAAATAGTGGTCAAAAATTGTGTGTCTGCATCTGAAAACAAATTTGTGAGACATCTTCATTACAGTTTGCACTTCATAATTAAAATTTTATTTTCTCTTACATTTTATTCTATGGATGTATTAGTTCTCAAGAGTTTAATGTAACTTTCAATACAAGAATATAATGATGGATTGGTTTAGCACGCAGATTTCTTGTAGAATGTGTTAATTAATTTTTAATTACATGAATTTTACTACAGCAGGATTTATTTTCCTACTGGTCTAATATCACTGGTGCTAATAGAAGGAAAATTGAAAAAATAAAAAAAATTGAAACTCCCTTGTAATGATAATTCATTTTAAGGTATCAGATTTTTTTTTTGCTAGGGTTTCAGGAGGTTTGGCTCTAGCTGAGGGTATGCAGTGTTAGCATGGCTGTCTCTGTAGATGAGTGTTTGTCTGTTTTCTTCATTGCCTTCCCTGAAGTCTCTCTACATATGTAGATGACCATTAAACTTGGTCATTTGCTGTGATCACATTTACTGTTTGTATTAATTAAGTCAGGCTGTGACAGAGAAAGCTCAGATGTGGAAAGAGTCACTGTTAAGGACACTGCAAGACAGGTGATGTATGAACATTGTTGACAGGAATTGAAGTTATGAAATGTTGTGTTAAGGAAAGTATTTATGGTTCATGCAATATCCTTAACACCCCAGCAGTGGTTAAATTTCACCTTATACATGTTATTTGTGTGTTTCCTTCTCTGACAGTTCTAGGGAGCCAGATCAAAGAAGAGAAAAATGAGTTGTTTTTGCTTTAGGTTTCTCTTTGGTGTTCTTAATGGAGATGGGATCATAAACGTCATGAGGGTCTCTCCTCTCTAAGCAAGCATTGCTTTCACTTGTGTCATCATTCCTGAGAGTCTGGCTGTCTCAAAATTGCTTGTAAAAATTGAGCAGGATGGGTGGAAGTGCCTTATATGAGTCTAAACAGTTCATGTTTCTTCATCTCATTTTGAAAATTGGGATTACCTTTTCCAATGATCCGGTTAGTTCTCGGAAATGTTGCAGAAGAATATTTTGGCTTTCAATGGGATAATTCTAGCCAGGCCTTAGTTAATGGATTATTGGAACACTTGAGGAGTTTTGAGAGCTCCTGTTAAAAGTCTGTAACATTATATCAGTATGGTCCTTTCAAAATGGTCAAATTCTGTTTGAAACTGGAGCATTCTTGTCAAAGTGAATGTCTTGTATGGGGTCAATAGCAGCTCACAGTACTGGAGTATTCGAGTGACTGATGTACTCTAAAACTTTCTCGGGGATCATGGACCTCGTCTTTGTTGTTCTGCTGAAGCACCTTTGGGAAGTAGTATTGACTTCTTCATCAAGTAGAATTTAATGTGGTCCTTTGTGGCCGGTTCAGTCCTCGGTGGTCCTGCAGAAGTCAGTAGCTCTCACTTGCCTTTAGAGGTTTTTCTTTGTGAAAGAAAGTAGATACAGTTCATAATTTAAAAGGATTTTTTCTGCACAGGGTTGTATAGTTGTGCCATAACCCTTAGACTTTTCTCATGTCCTTTTTCCTTGGGATGGTACCTTCTGCAGTCCATGTCATCGTTGTGTTTGAAAGTTTGTCCAGAGGGATCATTATGCTTGAATGCAATTAATATAGTATTCTTTCCTTTGAGTTAGTGTTTTGCTTCTTATACTTTCTAGGAGTGTGTTACCTTATCATAGTTTTAATTTCTCTTTCTGCCTGAATGGGAATTAAAAACTTTGTGTGGTAAAAACATGAGCTTTTACAAAGGAAACAGAAAACAAGCAATAAGAGATTCCTAGGTTTCTTTTTTGTGTACACAAATTCTTATCTTCACATTCCTTGTCTGTCTGGAAAGGATTAATTGAATAAGTAATCCTCTAAGTACATTTTTTATTCAGCTAATGAAGAGGGTTGCAACATTTAAAATGTTGAATGTATATTTGATTGTGTTCTATTTGACATTTCTCCTTCAGGGAATTCAAGATCTTACCAGCAGTGGATGCACACAGTGAAGGTATAAACTTGGTTAAGTAATTATACTGGTCACCCTGTCCTTTAAAGTCTCCATCCTTTTCCTTACTTCTATGTAAAAGTTTGTTCATTTTTGAGAAAAATGTAAGTATGTTCTATAAGAAATACAAAGTCTATAGTATATGCAATAATTTTGTGAATTTTTTTCTTGAAGATTTAAAAAAAAAAATTCCCATACACAAAACAAATGCCAAAATGCATAAGGTTTTTATGTCTGTATAGTCAAAGATTTCACTGCTTTCTCTATCATGTTACATTCCATAACTCTGAATTAGGTGTGACAATTTGATATGAAGCTTATCACTTCTAGTAAATAGCAATTTTGTTAATATGGGTTTGTGCAATTTGGCTAGCAGAAGACCCTTGGTATAACCCTGTTATTCTGCAGCATTAGTAAAATATATTATTTTAGATTAAGAGAATTCTTGTGTGATTAAATGAGATAGTCCTTCCTGTCAGGTCAAAGTATTTTTTCGTTGCATAATAAACATGATAGGAACACATGAAAAATAGCCTTAACTTCTGAATTGATTTTGTAATGGTAACAGTGAATGAAGACTGAAAATCCATCATTTTGTTGGAGTGCCCTGATAAATGTGTCAGCTGTGGAATGACGTACTGTAACCCTTGTGTAGCTGCAGACAGCAGGTTGGGGAGGAAACACAGCTGTGCTTGCTCTTACCCATTTCAAAGGAAGGTTGTTACTTCTTCACAGCACACTGTTCATTTTTCCTTGCTGTTGTCTTAAGGTTTGCCTTGTGATATAATGCTGCTAAAATATATTTTTTGTGTATTTCAGAAAGGCAGTGCACTGATCAACACAGCAATGACCAAAGCCACTCCGGCTGTGAAAACAGCATATAAATTTGTAAGATCGTCTATTTCAAATAAATAATACATAAAAATACCGCAATTTCCTGCAACCTCTCTTTCTCCCTGAATGCTGAAAAACCTAAACATTTTATAAATAAATTGCAGAAAAGTACTTCAGCCTGTAGAAAGCGTTTACCTTCATTTGTTTTCTCATATAGCACTAGGATTTAGAGCTGATTCAGAGTCTTCTAGATAGCTTGTACATAAAACCAGATTTTATCAAAGCATCAGAGTGCTGGTTTTCTATCAGTCCTAATACACACTAGAAGCTTATTTGAATATCATTTAGGTATTTGATACACAGCTGTAATTTCACCTCGGCAGTAAGTGCTGCACTACTGAGATGTGGTGAAGATCCAGTAATGTGTGCAGCAAATCATCTGCTCCTTTAAAGATGATGTTGGAATACTCGTGTTTAACTGGGTTTAATGCTTATACTTTTCATCTTGAAAGATCTTGTTTTCAAAGACTGCCTAACCCATGAAGCATGTGAAATTATACTGTATTATGCAGTATGGTAAAACAGCAATAGAAAAAAAAATGAAGTGAGAAGTATTTTAAGGTTGCTTTTATAATATATGGGAAAATACTTTTGGCTTCCTTTTTGCTTTTCCAAATGTTTCACTAGCTGGATGCATTATAAATAGTCCTGAATAAATCAGTAAATCAGTCTGTGCTAGAGTATTTTAAGTAAAATTTTCAAACAGAATTTTTAATTTTACATCACTTGAAAAACACGGCAGTCGTGGAGAGAAACAGGTAAATAAATTAAATATACTTCATATTCATGGACTCATTTATAATTTAAAAAATGGTTCATCTGCAAATTATTCTTCTTCATTTGCACTATCTTAGACTGTGGTTACATAGTCTTCTCCCAGCCTTCAATTTTGATAATTATGCCCTTGATAGTAAAGGTTCTTCAAAGTGAACTTCTGTATATGTCAGGAAACTCCTCCAGTAAATTCTTGAGGATCTGTGTGTATATGGTATCCAGATTTATACCCCATTTAATTTCTTACATTGTTGCCTTTATGGAGCCTACTACTAGAGGACTGCAATATGCATTTCTTAATTGTCACATAACTGGTTGGGAGCTTTGGGTAATGTTGTCAGTACCATCCCTCAGAGTTAGAACAAAACACTCGGAAATTCATCCAAATGCTGAGAGCAGGATCTGGAAAGTTTAAAGTGGCTTTCAGGTTAGCATCTGGTACACGGCACCCCATCGTGCTGTTACTGAGCCTATGGATGTATGATTTAAGGATCAAAAAGACTCTGTGACCTCTTGATTCAGGAAAATGATTTCTTTTTTTCCTGAAGTGCCACGTACAGAAAACCACAGAAAAATCGGTGGTTTTCAGATATATATGCCCTTGAATGTATTTTAAAAGTCCTGTTTTCAAGACAACCTTGAAAACTTTTGTAGTTTTCTCCCATATTTGTGTAGGAAAGACACTTTTTTTTTCTGTTAGGGTTTTTGGTGTTGTACTCCCTTTTTTTTTTTCCCTTCTCTCTCTCTCTCCCCCCCTCTCTCTCCCTCCCTCTCTCTCCCTCGTTGTTTTTAGCACAACACAGTAGTCCATATTGGTAATTCCTTTCTGTATTGAAGAATATTCTTGGCTGTTTTCTATGCAACAATGATTCTTGTCTGCCTCTTCTAATGCATACAGAATTCTCCCCTAAATAGCAGCACTGTGCTGTTCAGCAACACTGGGCAAAATCTCCATCTGCATATGAAATCACTTCATTTCTCTTAAGATTGATGTTGCCCTGCAACAGACTGGAACACTGTAGCAGTCATCTTAAAAATCTTAACATTTTTTCAACATGCTTTATTGCTAAAATACCCTTTCAAATCTAAAGGAGTATTTCAAATAAAGGAGTGATGTGTACATGACCATCCTTAGCCTGTCCCTAGTAATAATGGAGAATTTTTTAGTGTGTTTTCACAGCATTGGCATGCATGTACTGTAAAAAATCCTTAAATATGTGGACAAAGCATGAATATAAAAAATACAGTGACAGTGCATGTTTGAAATTTGTGATAAAGGTTATTGCCCTTCTTTATATCACCAGGTGTTTTTTAAAAAAAAAGGGAAAATAAGTATGGCATCATAAGGTATGTTCTGTGACTACAGCCAGTGTCTTGCAGGGCAACTTAAGTCCTTTTATTTCTCCAGGCAAAAAACCAAGCAAGGCAAGGAATAAAAGAAGTGAAGAGTAAGTTAAAACACAAGGTATGTAGTGCACTTTATTTACTTTCTTACACTGCTTCTTGTATCAGTTTGAAGTTTATACTTTACAAATCACATGAGATTTGTGTTTTTAATGACTTTTGAAATATGCTTAGCCCTTTGTTCAACAATACATTTTTCATAACGAGCCCTCTGGCAACTATCTGTCATTCTGTGCATCCACTGAATAATCTCTTTATTGTTTGCATATTTTATCATAGAACAACAGAGGTCTTCAAAGATACATTAAGAGGATGTATGTTTTCATAAAGTTGATTGCTTTGATATCACAACTGAAGCCTTTGCTTCTAGCTGAGAATTTGAGAAGGGAGAGTCTTGCAGTACAGTGTATTTCAGGAGGTGCAGTTGTCCAGTTTTAGTTCAATAGCAGTGTTTCAAGATGAATGAATAGTTTCATTTTGCAAAAGCAACATCACAAACTGTCAGAAAAGATGGTTTAGGCATTTTGCAGCTGCTTTGGAATTTTGCTTCCACATAAGATTTTTCTGTACAGGGAAGGAACTGTTTTTTGGATACCTATTATGCTATTTCAAGAAAAATTTTGGAAACATTTGAGCAATTCAACTTTTAAATGATCATGTTGGTAATCCAGTGTTTTGAAAAGCTAAATTTGATTTTCTTACTACAGATGGTATTTTCATGACAGTAATAGATTGTGGCAAGATAATTTTGAATGCATTCTGCATGCATAATATGGAGGGTATGTTTGCAGATAATGATTATAAATAAAGGACTTTTAATCTGTTTTGTTGCATAGGAGAGTGAGGAAGAGTATGGAACTTGCAGTGCTGGTGCAGTACAGACTGTTCCCGTCTACACATCGCATTATGACAAAAGAACAAGCTCAGAAAAACGAAGACTGGCTCAGGTAAGACACCTGAAACTTCTGTTGGTAGTCACATACATATAGGGAAAAAAAAGTGCTGCTTACAGTGGTGTGTTGGTGAATCTGTTTCCAAGATGATTTTCCTGTCTGTGTTTGGATAGTGTGATTAAAAGGCTATGTTTATAGAAATACTGCTACACTGCTTGTATGGAGGGAAAAAAAATGCTATTTGTATTTCAACCCTGTTGGGAGGGGAAAGAACAGGGGATTTGTAAGTATGGATCTGAGATTTAATTCTGCAATTCTGGTTTTGAGAAAGGCTTCTCACAAAAATACCTTCTGATCTATTCACAGATCTGTATTAAGCTATCTTTTTTAGTTTCTTATGGTAAGGCATAATAATTTAGCATTTCTAATAAATTGTTTTGGCAGTCACATGGCCTTTAACCTTGCTCAGATAGTTATGATTTGTTATTTTAATAATAAGTCAACTAGTTAATGCAGTGCCAATGTCTTGGCTTTTGTTCTCTAATCCTTTCTAGTCTAGATTTGAAGTAACAGGTGTATTGTCTCAACTTTGGCAAGTGTTTTAATGTTTTTGGATTCGTTTTGACAGTTTTATGTCAAAAATATCAACAAAGTTTTTCTAACACTTTTTTTTTCTGCAAATGTTTACCTGCATATGTACATATTTTTAATGTATGGGTATTTATTTTTACATTATATTGTTATTGCATGTTTTTATTATATGTGGATTTTTAGTGCCTGTATCTTCCTAATATGAGAATTAAGTATATAAATTCAGCACAGTTGATCTAACAACATTTATTTTTTTGCTCTAGATATTGCAATACAAATGCAAAGTTTCTGAAATACAACATAGTACTGATGCAGATGATTGCTAAACGATGGTGAAATTGTAGATTAGTATTAAGTCATTATTTTTAGTAGGGTTGTAAATAATACAAAGACTTTCTGCTTCACTGATGTGGTAGTGCTGCCTATTGTTATGTGCAGGAGTCTAGGAATACAAAGGAATATAATTCACCTTGGTACAATTGAAGATTTCTTTTGAAGGCGTGTGTTCAGACAGAACAATTGAACTTCTCAGTGTTTCTGTGTTCGTGCAGCTGTACAGTGCTGAATCCTGTAATTATTGCTGTTTCTACCAGTTGTCTTTTAGCTTTGCAAACAAGGCAGGAGTGCAGATGAGTGCCTGGCTTTGTTTACATGCGTCCATCCACACATGTGTTAATGGATGTGTATGCACATGGACATATACACGTGCTTGTGTATTTACCAGCAAAGCTGGGAACTGAGAGCCCCACAGCATTGCCCTGCTGCAAACCAAAGGTGTCTTCTCCCCAGCTCTTGTCCCAAACGTCACCGGAACCCAGTGTGCAGGAAGGAGCACATGGGGATTGCTCTCCAAGAGCTCCTTCACCTCTCACTCATACCATTCCCTTTTTCTTCCTCCCCAAAAGCAAATAAACCAAAAGATTTCTGAAAAATAATAGTCTGCTGTTGCTACTCTTGTTTTTATTTTTGGTCTTGGTGTTTGAATATGATAACATAAATTCTTTATTTATAATTGGTGATTTTAAAATTTACATCCAAATAAAATATTTATTTGTATTCGCAGTGCATGTGTGTGAGAGAGACTGTGTTTGATCTAGTAGAGAATCTGCTGTTTAAAAGAAGTGAAATTCAGGGTGCTGTTATTGTCAGGTCTAATCCTTTTTCTGATATTCTTAATCCTGCAAATGAGGCTCTCCACCCAGATTTCTAAAATGATCTCCACCAGTGGCTGTATCAGTATAAGGACAGTGCTAATGTGGAGTTCAGGCAATGTGATACATATTTGAAGTAAGGACCAGATATTGATTAAGTTGTTAAGTTGGTGTACTGAAATACCCACCCCAAACCTAGATAAACAAAGAACAAGAGAGAGAGATTGCTCTTAATGGTCATCCTGCTTCCAAAAAAGAGGCACCCTTGCACTGTTACTATCTCTTTCCTACTGAAGCATTTAGAAAATTGTAAATACAAAGAATTTGGTGTCATATTTTATGTCATTTTAGATATATGCATTGAGCTTTTCCTTCTCCACTTCTTAGAAACAGTTAAATACTAAGAGTTACCTGAGCTGCTGTAAAACATCTGCTTTGAAAAGTTATGTATGATATGAAAGTTTGCTTTACTGAGAAAGATCATTTTAAAAATCAGTTCATAACAGGATTTGGGGGTCTGAGAGGGTGTTTCCTTTACAATAGGAAGTGAATCCGCTTTTACCCCAACAAGCAGGAGTTTGTATACGGGTCTGCTAATTAGTATGGTTATTTCCTGTTTTGTTGATGAGGCTTTAATAAATGTCAAGGGTACAGCCACGAAGATCTCCCAATTAGGCTTTGCGTTTGTAAAACCCAACCCCTTTGCTTTTGTGTGAGGATGACAGTTCCAACTGCAGCCTCAGCCTAACAGGGCTCAAGGGAAAGGATACTTCTCTGGTTTTATTGAAAACACAGCCAGTTTGGCCCAGGGAGAATACCAGCACTGGTCACAGTGCAGAGCCGTTTTTAACAATGAATATTTACTAAGCTTTATCACTGCTGTCATAGTGGCTTTATTGTATTTTTCTTTTCCAGATTGGCAATAGACTTAAAAAAAATCAGCAGTAAATAAAAAGAAAAAAATTACAGCATCTAAAGTAGCTGTCAAAACCTAACCAGGGGATAAATAATTAAATGCCTTATTGCAAACTGAAGCAATCGGCTTGCCCTCCTGTAATTTGCATGTTGAAAGTGTTTCCTAAAAGAAGGAGCTGAGGGGAGTGCACTGGTACGTGCCCGTGTGCGCGCGCGTGTGCGCACAATTAATCCGTGCCCGAGACGAGCCGCTCCTCTCTGCAATATTCATCTGGGCTGGCTCCTGCTCAGGTTCGCCGTTCTAGGCTCCTCAGACATGTGCGAGCTTAACTGTGTTGCAAGTCAACATTAACAGATGGATTGCCCTAAGCAAGGGAAAACCACAACAACAAAATCTAGTGAAAGTGGAGGATTGAAGCTTTTTATTGTTAAGCCTTATTAAAACCTTGGCATGTGCACTGCTGTTAACTGTTTCATGCCTAGAGCTAATAATGTGTGTCGGGTATGTTTCATCTCTTACTTTAATTCGCAATGTAGAAGGTACAAGAAATCACCAGCTAAAATTTTTGAAATAAAAATTAATGGAAGCATGAGATTTCTTAGACTCTGTTTGCAGTATCTTGTGAATGACACTGCTGAGTTCCTCTAACTATTGATGAGCGAGGTACAGCAGGGCATGTCTTAGACTATGGAGCATTCAGTTTTTGCATAATCTGTGTTAATTCTGTTCCGTTATATGCTCCCAGGTAATGCAGATTTCTGCGTGCACAGGGACCTAAATGCAGTAGGAGCTCTGTAAAATTGTTTCAAATGAATATATAATGAAAAAGGGAGCATGTTTGTTATGATCCTGGTCAGAATGCCAGGAAGATCTGCTTGATTTCATGAATATGATCTTTGGAATTTTACTGTTATATCAGGTGTTAGGGTAGTTTATTGAAAATGGACCATGTCAGGATATCAACATAGTGCATTTCACAACAAATAAAACACTCTGGAGGATTAGCAGAATACCAAACAAGAACTACCAGTTCACTTTACAGTTAGTAAGATAGCAATGCCCCGTGGTCTCTAAGAAAATGTACATACTACCTGTACCTTTAGGCACCAACTGCCTTCCATCTGTAATGGAAATGGGCATGTGGATTCTGTGGGTGGATTTAGCAGTCACTGTGTGTCAGCACTGCTTTAAATGTTCCTGTATCGAAGGTACCAAGTGAGCTACTCACAGTGACTTTGCAGATTCCAAATACAGCATCTAAGAAGGTTTTTAAAACACTTTTGTGTAAGGTAATAAAAACCAAGTTAGACTAAACTTTCCTCTTGGTGCTCCCAAACAGAGGATAGTTTTGGTTTTGGTTTTGGGGTTTTTTTTTTCTTTCCTTTTTTTTGTTTTTAAGGCGTATTGCAAATGGAGCTTTTTCACTTTTGTTGAAGTATGTCCTAGAGACTATACAATATATAATTCAGCTTGCAGTAGGTGTGCTTGGCATCTGTTCAACAAAGACAGCAAGTGTCAGGCAGGAAGAAGTGTTCAGAATAACCTTACCTTCAGGAGTGCCCCATTTATCAATATCCCTACAATGGCCAGTGAAATAAATGACATAATCATTAGCTACAAAGGACTTCTAGTAACTGATTACCCTCCTAACCTGGAAAAGGTGGTGAGAGTGGGCTATTCTGAAAACTCCTTTTTTTTTTTTTCCGAGAAAAATAAGAGAGGAGAGTGTGATAATGCAGTGATAATGCAGTGCTGAATATACGTATTCTGTATAAGATGACTGAATATCTTTTAGAAAAAATATCCACAGTCAGCCCCACAATGATTTCAGAAACATAAATCTGATTAAGGATATTTACCTGTATTTGTATTCAGACAATGTGCTTGAGATCACATCTATGCCCACCAACCACATATAACATTAGTTCTGTTGCTGGAGGTTTCTTCTACCCTCATTGACTAAAATATTATAAATTGAAAGAAATTATAAACAGTAAGAGCTAGTTTTTAATATAAATCACATTTTGCTTCTGTAAAATACAGTTTTGAAGTAAGCATTGGTTGATCAGTAAATTCTGTTTCTTTAGCTAACATGGTGTAATGTGAAAATATTGTAGATATCATTAGCTTCCTTTAATTTGGAGAAAAATCTTTTGTCTTGCTGTGTCAAGTAAGATCTCTTCATTCTGCAAAACAGTCAGATTTCCTTTTAATTAAAAATGAAAAAGCTAGGCAGCCAAAATTCAAATTGCAGATTACGAGAGTGCCCTCTCGTGGCTCTGCTTCCTTTCCGAAGCTGCAGAGCACACAGGGACCCTCTGCCTGTGCAAGCCTTGCTTGGTACAACGAAGACCTCTTACAAATCAAGGGGTACTTCCTTTGTGTTAAGTGGAATTGTCCCTGGTTTTTGTGCAAATTAAGCATTTAGATGCTTTCATAGATCATGCATGATACTATTTTCAGGATTAGGAAACAGAAGCTCCAAAGTAGAGGTATAATTACAGGGTTGCTCAAACCTGCCCCTGCTTCCCACTAAGCAGTGACAGTGACTGTCCTCAGCAGGACTGTGCTGTTTGTTCTGCACTCATAAACCAGTGTCAGCCTTGTGGCTGCTCGTCTTGGAGTTTTGCTGTAAAAATCGCTTGAGGAATCTCTTCACTAATTACCATGATTCCAATTTAATTTAAGAAAAAAAATAGATGGGGTAATGGTCAGGAAGTTGCTCTGGAATTTTTTGTTAACCCTGTGGAATGCTTGGTTTTTCAGGGCAAAGTCATCAGCATATCTACCTCTGATTTATCTTACTGAAAGAAAAAATTCATATACAAGCAAAAAGTTTGCAGATGCTTTTCCTGGCTGTTGTTGCTCCCTCTTTAAGTTTTTTAATAAATAGAAAGGCAGCCTTTCGGAAGGTCTTTCTTCTGCAAACAAATGAACCATACTGGCATTTCTACCAGTTTCCTTTTGCTGAAGGATCTCAAAGAAAAACACTGTCTTGCAAAGTACCTTCAAAACTGGGTGCACCTTTCTGTCCTTAGTAGCTGATTGAAATAAGCAGATTCATTTTTTTCTTCAGGAGAATTTATTGCCATCTTAATGTAACAGCGGTATCTTTTACTTTCATTTGCTGTGTGTCATGTGTCTTCCACGAGTCATATTTTTGCTCCACTAAAGCAGGGAGCCAGGAGAGCCATCAGACAGTGGTTGGAACCTGCATCCCAACTTCCACGTTGCTTTTGGCTTCTGGCTTGAAAGTTTGAGGAGTACCACTTTACATATAAAACTTCATCTCTAATACTCTATGTCCCCTAACGTTTTCTTCCTCTCTCTATTCCTGTGCCTAAGAATGAAAAAAAAAAAAAAAATTAAAGAAGTTCAATTAAATAAAAAAGTTTGTCTGGGGGCAAAAAGAGGGAGAAGTAAAAGAAACAGGAAGATCCTTTCCTGCAGGGATCTCAGCATCTCTGACTGTGAGAGTCCAGATTCAGCCTTTCTAATTTTAGATACTTCTGAAATGCTGAAGTTAGCAGCAGTGCTGCCTTGGGCTCTTTTCTGCAGTAAGTGGAGAGAGGGGCATGACCGAAGGGCAGCTCAGCCCACCTAGAGTCTCAACTGCATCCTGATGATGCCTCTGTCTTGCTGCTAATTGCCTAGTTTGGGCCCTAAAATAGCTGAAATTAGTAACATGCAACTCCAAGTGCCAGGCAAATTCCACGGTACCTTGCAGAGAAAGACCTTATTTGTTGAGCAGACGACTCCTACTGGTGTCAGACATGAGGAGGGACTCCTCTTTGGTAATTCTTGTGTTTGGAATCCCTAGGCAGAGTAGAAATGTGCTTGGAGTCAGTATTTCTATTTCTAAGGCACAGTCTTTCTTTCCTTGCAAATGTGAGTAGTCTGTTTTCAAGCTTCATACGGAGCTTCCCTCAGATGGGTTCTTCCACAGTCCGTCGGTCTGATGGACAGGGTTCAGCGCTGCTGCAGTCTGGAGGCACAGGATGTTTGTGTTTACCATCACATCCACATTGTACATTCTAGATTACGTATTTTTGATAAGTTTTCCTCTGACAAAGTCACACATGATCAGCAAACAGTGCTCTCAGCAGTGATTGTACCATGAGATAGTTCTGCTGGTGGGAGGGTATGATGCACATTTTACCCAAAAGATCAATTTAACCAGTAGTCTCTCTCTTACCTGCTTAGGAATTGTATCAGATAGACAGCGTGTTCCAACCAAATAAATTGTATTTACAGCTGTTCTGGTTCACTAAAGTCACACACTGTGCCACCTGAGTTACTTCCAGGTCTCTTGACTTTCCTGCTACCTCAAACCCATGTTCCCTTTTCTGGTTTTGTTCATATAAACATTTATGTGGCTTTGTGCATATGGACACTAATTAGTTTTTCTTTCCTGACACACTCCCTTACATTCCTGCTCCTCTGTCCACTGTGACCCCCTCAACCCTCCATTCTATCATTTTCCTTCCATCTAAACATTGAGTGTACATTAGGACATTAATAACCATCAAAAAAGGGAAAATAAGTGATACATTTCCCCATTTTTGTAACTGGAAATTCTGCCGGGTGAATCTGATTCTTAAAATCATCCACAAAAAAAAATGAGCTGCTGGCTTTAGTTGTTGCAAATGGCACTGCAAATCTCCACGTCCTGTTTTAAAAGACTAACACTTCTGCTTGCTGCCAATTAAAGTGGGGCCAGGCTGCCTTCGGATGGTGCGCTCCTTGCAGCTAGAATGGTGTGTGGCACGGTGCCACGGTGCATCATCAGCTGAAAGCGGGAGGCTTTGCTAAGAATAGCGTCGGTGCCATTGAGAAAAGCAGGATCTGGCTGTTGGGAGGTGATGCCTCCCTCTGGGCAGCGTGGGGCCTCAGGCTGATTTGGGGGGCTCAGGCTTCCTAAGGAAAAAAGGGTCCGTGATTCCTCAGGGAAAATGGAAGGTTGCCTGTTGTTTTGGAGCAAAACATAACTATTTCTGAAAAAATATTTGCAGAAGCATGATTAATTGTTAAAAAGGAAAAGCAGCATTACAGAATTCTCAAATGATACCTGAATGATGTTCAGAAGGCTGGCACACATAAATGGTAGGGAGCTGAGAGCTTGTTCATTTTTCACCACAGTAATTCAGAACAAAAGTAATTACCATGTGCTATCCATGACTAAGTATCTCAACAAATTTATCATCCTTACTTATAATAAATCCTGCCTCAGCACAGGCAAGGGAGTTTCCTTTAACTTTACAATAGTCAGTGGAGATCTCTGTGGCATTAAAGTGTACTTGGCATTTCAAAGCACCGTGCCCATACATGTATTTCTGGTAGTATCTATTTAATTTATATCCAGGACAGTGTTCTGGTATCAGAACAGTATTGTTTAGAATCTGTACTTCTTTTCTATCTCTCCTTTCCTTCTTCTTTCATCAGTCTCAGCTCTCAGGGACTGTAATGAGGAGTACCTTCTAGTGAGTCATGGCTTTGGGTCACAGCGTTTAACCGGAAAGGAAGGCGACAGGTTGTGCTTTACTGGAAGGTCTGATTGAGAGATCTTTTGCTTCCCTACTGGATGGAGCCATAATTATGTCTGGGATTTGGTTGTAGAGGAGGATGGGTAAAATAAAATACTGAATCATAAATAATAGTGGGCTTGTATTTATTTTGCTTTCTCATACTGAATGAATAATCTCTACATTTTTAAGTAAAGGGAAACAGTACTTCATAGATTTAAACCATAGTATATATTTTTCTTTTTTTGAAACTTTATATGTGTTGATGTATTGAGTAGCCAGTAAATGTGAAATTATATTTGTGCTGCCATTTATCAAAAGATTATTTGTTTTTCACTTTGAGTGTAATTAATAGCAGCAGCCTTGTTAAACTTCCTGCCTTAGTATCAATCAATAAGCACTCATTACCAAAAGCTGGACTTCTGAAAGGTCTGGCATTATATAAAAAGCTGACATTTCAAAGATTGACTTTCCTGCCCAATCAAGAATATAACCATTTTACATTTAAATCCTTTAGCATTCATGTATTTTGGCATTTTTATTCCAAAGTAGTACATTTTGTAAGGCTACCAGCAAGCAGAAGAGGACAGTTTAAGGACTGACTCTCCCTTTATGTGGTTCTATCTGTATTTATGTCAGCTCCTTTTTCTTATTTCGGTGATTAGCGTTGGTTCAGGTCTGTGTAGGTTGCAGACTACATGCAGAAGGAGATTTTGAAGCAGGGCAGCAGCCAGAGAGGATAGATATGGTGAATACAAAAAGGATGTATAGCCTCACACCAGCTTGTGAAGAGCCTGAGCTTGTGTTTAAGCGTGCTCAGCTCTTACATTCTGAGCAAGGTGAGGGATGAGTTATTGTGGTGCCATGTGCAGGAAGATGAGAGAGGTTTGAAACAGCAAAAGTGGAATCCCTGTTCTAGTTTTGATATAAAGTAAATACATTAAGTAATAGATTTAATATCTAAGCAGAACTGTGGAAGAAGCAAAGCAACCAGGTACTTTCAAGAAGTTTGTTCCTTTATTTTATAGGAAAAAACATGACAGCAGTCTATTAAGACTTTATAAAGTTCTGGTGCAGCAAGAAAGGACTGTTGCAGTATCATTTCTTGTGGTAGTAAATTTAAATGGTCTGGTTGTTATTAGAATGCTAATCAGGAAGGAAGCAGAAGTCTGTCCTTTTTTCATAAAGGGGTATAAAAAAGGTTACACACTTCAAAATGCAGAAAAGACAGAAATTAAAAGCTTAAATAACTGCAAACAGCAGGGTACGTCAGTAATGGAAGGCCTTCTTAAATGACTCTGACAGCTTTTGCAGGTGCACATACTCTGTCACTTTGCCTAGTGGAGCATTGAAAAAGTTTTATGGCTCTCCTTTTGGAATTTATTACAGGTTTCTTTCTTTCTTTTTCTTTCTTTGCAAAGTAGTCTGGACATACCCCTCCCTTGCAGTCATTTTTATTACAGCTCCTAAAGGAAAGTCACCTATTCAAAACCATGTGTTGCTTGTTGTCTCCGTGGTTAGCTCAGAAAGCTGTAAATGCTGGAGAAGGTTGTTATTTACAGCCAGATATTTTCCTTTCCTTCCCTTCCCCCCATATCTTCTCCTTTGTATGTAAATCCCATTTTATGTGGTCTAGTTGTTGTAATTCTCTCTGTACAATTTTATAATATACCTGTAAGCATTTAAATGGGTAACAAAAATATTTTTTCAAAGAGTTTGACCATGAGAAGCTAGGAGTTCTTGTTTTGGGGAGAGGTTTTAGGTTCACCAACTTCTCTGTTACATTCCTGTATATGATTATTCTTGCTTTCACTAACACACTTGCATATTACTGTTCATAGATGTTCTGAAGGGCCACAGGCCAATGCCTGTGGTGTTTGCTGATTCTAATTAATTTTATTCAGCTCCTGTTTCTCAAAGACAACTTTTTTTCCTTTTTTCCTCTTTTTTTCTTGAAGCTTGGTATCTGTGCTCTTTGAAATATTATTTATTATTTCAACAAATCAGCAGGTGTTACCTTGTAGGATTTTATTCCATTGACAGAGTTAATTCCTCTACAGATGAACAAGTGCCGGTTTCCATTTTCTTTTCTGCAGTTTCTCAACATTTTTAAAGAACCTTCTTCCCTGCAAAATCTCATATTTATGTTAGTAGAAGTAAATGTGATGGTGGCATCTAATTTTTATGCAAATTTGAAGAAAATGACGGAGGCAGGCAGGGTTTTGCCCTCCAGGAATCAATTCCAGGTTAGAGCTTGAAATACAATGAATGTCATGTCAGAATTTTCTTGGGGAAGTGGTTTATTTCCAGTGTTATAGAAACAAAGTATTTTCATTTTCCCAGTGAAGATAAATACTTAAAGCTGCAACTTTTAAACCAAAACCAGTGACTGTGGTTGTGACAGGGATCAGTAAGATAACCAATCACCAGTATCAGTTGACAGAGTGGCTCACCTCCCTTTATTACAAGCAGGAGAATGATTGATAGATTGCAACAGTGATGGGAATGACACAAAGAACTCACAAAAATGTTTCTCTGTATTCCATCCTATACCTTTTGCTCAGTGTGAATCTTAGTTAGGGTTCTTTGATGGGTTTTAGTACTCTAATAATTCTCTCATTTTCCGTCAACTGTTACTTGGTTTAACACATTAAGAACCATATGTTTCCTCTTTGAGGGCAAAGAACTGCAGAAAGTGTTATCAAAACTTGCTGCTTTAATTAAATTCTCTCTTGTTGAACAAGAAAAAATGTCTCAGTCTATAAAGAGTGAATACTGAGGCATTCCTGAAAATAATGGAGGGGGGCTAGAGAGTTACAGAGAGCGTCCTTGTATTTGTAGAACACTGACAACGTCTGTAATAGGTAACATACTGAAATCCTCACAGTACAAGATTTTCAAGCTCCTTGTAGTCTGAAATTAAGGCCATATTTCTTCCCCGTCAGGGGCTTGTTGCAGTTCTAGGCATTTGGTGAGTTGCATGATGAGATGTGGGCAGTAGCACTTCTTACTTGCGTATGACTTTTCCTCAAAGTTAGCTAATGCTGATTTCCCTCTGTACAAATTTCATCCATATGTCTTTAAATTATGGGTGGTTATCCAGGGTTCACAATCTCTCGAGTGCATTGATTGCCAGCGTAGTTAAACTGTGCAGGTTTTTGATACAAAACAAGTGTAAGAGATGTATAGTCCTGAAGACAGTCATTTGTGAAGTGCAAGTGACTAAAATTCCTGGTTTAAATGTTCTGGTCAGGATAGAGACTTTTTTCCAATTACTGTGGAATTCTTTAGCTTATTTTTGTTTGCTAAATAGTGATGTGATGTAATAGGTTAGTGAGTGTTCTGTACAGAAGTGTGTGAATTTACAGCACACTAGCTCCTCCATGCAAAGTCCTCATGGGGTGCTCTGAGTGTGCACTAGGTTGGAATTAACTGTAATCCACAGTAAATTATCCTGCACAAAGGCATTCTTAGTGTAAAGTTTCTGATCTGGATATTCCCTCTACAGTCCTGTACAGCACCATAGCATAACCATAGCTGTGTAAAGAGACTCCCGACTTCCTTTGTATTTGCTACTTCAAAAATCCATTTTTCTTCATGCTCAATAGACCACATGAACCAAAGCTTGGCAAATATTTCTACCAAAAAGTACTAAACCGCAGTGCTTTTTGTGATGTGTTTTCAAAGGTAGCTGGTAGACCTGAATGGTGCTTTTCCTCCAATATCCAGTCTTCTGCTAATCAATGCTTTGCATAAACAATGCACTCCAGGCTTTGCATAAATAATGAGGCCCTCCATAGGCCATGAAGAGAAATGGTTCTCTTTAATTGGTGATGCTTAAGGACTTGTAACAAGCTTTACAAAACTTGATCAATACGTGGTTTTCCTCATCAAGTGCATAAGAAGCCTTAATGAATGAAGTGGCAGCTGGTCTCCAAATAAGTAATGCTGAACTAGAAAAAATAAACAAAATTATAATGTTAATTGTCCTTCCTCCAGACTCGTTTCAACCAGCGCCTCAGTAACCAGGATTTTACCTTGGATGAAGATGATGATGATGAAATTGAGAGAACAAGCAAGTAAGAAGCCTGTTTGAATGTGCTATATATGTATAGGAGAGAAGATAACAAGTGTTACTCAGCAAAGTGGAGTTCAAGTGACACATTTTTGTCCTGTCCAGACTGCTAGCTCAATTCTTGATCTAGATGATGTCAAGTAGTTTAGGATTTAAATCTGCTTTAAAATGAGGGAGAGGCTATTATGTCTTTTCATTATTTATAGTGTCCAGAAGAGCTTGACATAATCCTCAGTCTTCACAGCTTCCAGATAAAAAGACTACATACACAAAGAAACAGCAAAATATTCATCAACATGGTGGGCAGTGACCTCAGCTAATTTATTCTTTAGGGCTTGTGTTGTGGCCATGACAATGGGACGTTTTTTGAAGGGTCTGAAAGACAAATAATGCCTTGGAAGTTTTATATCGAGGTCTTCCTGTATGAGAACTAAAAGGAAACTGTAAGTTGAGGCTTAAGCTGCATTGAGGCATTTTCTGAATTCAGGAGTCAATTTTTGATAATGAACATCTGGATATAAGCCAGAAAGGACATTGAAAGCAAAATCAAGCAGCTTAAGCTGTGATATAGCAGGGAAGAGGCAGCTAGTGAAGTGTTAAAAGGATATAATGAAAACAGTGAGCCATGGAAAACAGCCTTTGTAGCAGTATTGATAGACAGAGGTAGGAAAAGACTGTGGTTGAATGGGGGTCTGAGGTAAGGGTATTGCAATGAACAGGAGAGGAAATAAGAGCAGAAGCACTGGTTCTCCTCGCAGATAGGCAGTACTCCAATAAGTCTGCCCATGTCATGGAGGAAGAGTTGCAGTAGGAGAGTCTTGCCACTAGAAGAAAGTGTTTGACTAGGCCAGGAGGCAGCTAATGGTAACTGCATCTCCGTTGATGCCATATATCTGTGTTCAGGAAAATTCTTGAGTAGAAAGATATTCCAGGTTTGTGTTCCTGTTCCAAGGTCTTGAAACTCATTCTCCTATGTCCTTTCGGAAGTGGTTATAATAAAATGGCTTTTGTGTTCCTATCTGATGGATAAGTTTTCGTTTTCAGGTTATCATCAGAAGACAGTGAAGAAACTTCTGCTTACTTTTATGATAGTGATGGTTCTGGTGAAACTGGAATAACTCAGCATCAAGGAGAAATGGACTTGCTTGGAGAGATTCTGGACACGCTGAGCACACACAGTTCAGATCAAGGAAAACTCTCAGGAGCAAAGAGCCTGGATTTCTTTAGATCAATGGATGACATTGATTACAAGACCGCGGTTAGTCTTCTGCTTTCATTTGAAAAACAACCCAAGTCCGTTTACAGTGGACTCCTGCACTTGTGGAATGAGTAACATGCAACTCAGACATTGCAGCACAGTCCTTAGAATTGCTGATGTGTCTTCCTAGGGCTACATAACAGTACACTCATGCTGGCCGCTGCATGGTGGTTTTTCAGCAGCCAAGAAATTGTCCAGGTTACTCAGTCATCTTGGAATGGTATTTTTCCCTTAAAGCAGTAACAACATAGAGAGCTGTGAATAGTATAATAATTTACTTAATCAAATAGTTTAGTATTATATTTCTATGATATAAATAATATTTCTATATTATATTTTTTTTGCTGTTAAACCTGTTATGCCTTGAGCTGGTTTAGGATTTTTTAATGCAGTTTAGAAGGCATTTTCGTTTTCACCTTGTAGCCTTAGACTAGTCATAGTGATATGGTGATGTTTCCTTCTTGATTTAAGTCATGGGATCCAGGTGGTAATTGCACCTGAAACACTGCTAGAATAGTACTCCAGAGTTTTCTAAGAGGGCTCCTTGTTCCTATTTTCGGTAGAGTTGCACTGCTCCTTTAGTGTAAACACACTGCTTGCCTACAATTTTAAAACCCTCACCAAGTCACTGCTGTGGTATTAACCAAAAAAGCATTAGTGTTTTGAAAAGCATTTAATTCCAGCACATATCAGCTGTCCAACACTTACTTTTGCTGAAAGGGATCCTATAGTAGAAGATTTGTTACTGGAGCAGCGAATACTGATGCTAATATTTATAAAGCTTGTAAAATTTTATATTATGAGTGTCACACAGGGGTTAGATTAATAAAATGCCGAGTTTTGTTTGACCAAAAAACTTTAATATTGAAAGCTGGTATAATTAATTACTGAAGCAAAGAGGAAATGCCATCTGGTTTTAGTTTTAGTCCCCTTCCCTCTCATATTATGGGTACAAACGAGAAAAGTGTGTCTTTGTTCACTGTCAAAACTGCTTGTGCCAAGACTAAATGGACAGAGGAGACAGAAGTCCTTTCTCTGTACCAGAGGCAGTCCTTAGGCTAAGAGACAGTGTTCTGTGAGGAAATGTGAAAACACTTGGCCTTGCCTTGTGCCTGGGATAGTTGTTGTGTAACACTGAGCCCCAAAGGGGATCAATGATTTAGGAACATGCAAAATCCGTTCCAGTACTTGAGTTTCAAAAATGCCAGTGTAGAGATGCTTCTTGTGACATTAACTACAAACATATATGTTTTTCTTTCAGAACAAGTCAAATGCACCTAGTGAGAGCAACCTTACCCTGCTCTGCAGCAGTGCTAATGACCAGGCAGAGTGGAACCTCGGCCAGGATGACAGTGTCCTCCATGGGAAGCAGCTCCCCCCGTCTCCAAGGAAGCAAGTTTCTTCTGATGGCCAGAGAGAATCTCTCTCAAGGTTGGAAGAAGAAAAGAGTGGCAAAACCTTTACTACTGCCAAGATGGACACTGCTAGTATGACATCCCTATCTCCAGTACGATCAAGTGCCCAGTTTACTTCCCTAGAAAGTTTCAAAGCAGGCTTTTCTTCCTGCCAGTATGCAAAGCCTAATGAAACACTAAGCAATACCTCAGAAGATCAGCTCCCAGCAGGTCTTGCTCAACAGCCATCCATTCTGGTCCCTTGGGAGAAAGGTGGGAAGAAAGGAGATGAAACTCCAGAAGAAGGTGGACTTCTTCAAGAAGTGGTGTCATTATGTAAACTGAATTCTGCTTTTCACTATGGCTTAAATATTTCAAAGGATAGCTTATCCAGCAGTAGCAGTGGAAATAAAACGTAAGAAAAGTATGAGAAGAGAAACTTGACTCCCGTCAGAAGTTAAAGGGAGACTACTCAGGATTCCGTGTAACTCCATATAACATGATAACCAAAAAGTGAAAAGGAATAAGAGGTCTTCAGTCATAAAAATAATTCTCTTCAGTTGAGTATGCATTTTCTGCCATTGGACGTCCGCTTCTACGTTTACTCAGTTCATTTGTTGGCTGTAGTTAGGTCCACAAAATGGAGCTAAATATATGAATGCACTCTTAAATCAGGTACTTGTTAGTCTCTGCGTTAAAAATACAGCAAGTGTATGGTGCTTCCTAGCATTTGCTTCCTCTAAGCAGCAGGAAGGGTATTGCCTAAAGGTAGCCAGGTTTTGAAGGTACTTTGTGAATCCCATTAAGCATGAAATGAACCAAGCAATCTGATTTGTCTGAAATGTACAAATGTTAATATTTGTAATGAATAATAATTGCCTTAATCTTTTGAGAAGAGGTTTAACTATCTTAGAAGATGAATGCAAATCTACAAAACAGCAATAATGATTTTCCATGGCAGGAATTTGCTTCAGCAAAGGTGGGGGGGGAAGGAGACTTTTTTTAGGTTAAGGAATTTCTTGTGAATATAACTTGGAACTTACTCCAGACTAAAACTGTGGCTCTGTCTTCCAGACTTCAAAAAGGTAGCACATGGTTTTCTCTCTTCTGTAAAGTACATGAAGTGCTGAATTATAATGTGACATTTATTGACTTCTGTTTACAACTAAGACACTTTAAAGACACATTATCCAGTTTCCCTAGGTAGACTAATTCATCTAAAAATTCTCAGAAAGGAACTTGTAAGTGGAATTGATAGATTTCTATTATTTTTTATTTTCTGCAGTTTAATAGTTGGAAAACTAATTTGTGCCTAATTTGTAACACTAGAAAGCTAAAATTATAGATTCAGTTTGAGACTGCATATATCCAACTCTCATTTTAGCCAAGTTAACAACCAAAACCTTCTTTCTAAATTCAGTGAAGGAGAATAAATGGTCCTGATATATATTGTATTTAGAACAAGCATTTGTCCTCCTTCTGGCAGTGTTCCTGATGAATATTTGGATATTTAAAGTCTGAAAGTTTTTAATGCTCTATGGAGCAGCTCTTCCATTTTTAAAATTTTCTTCCTCTTTTCTTTTTCCACCTCACCATACATACCTTGTCTCCACAACAGCTCAGGACAGAAAAGACAATTAATCAGTTTCAGCAGATTGGAATAGTCAGCTCTGAGGGATATTTGTGGTGCAGTTAGTAGAAATAGCACATGGATGTAGAATGAACCCTGCCTAAGAAGAATGTTTTGCTGCTCTTCTAAGTCATGAAGCCTTTTTTCTTTCTTTCTTCCCCTCTTTGGCATGAATGATTTCTCTTAATCTCAGTCTAGGCCTGAGTGAGTGCATTGGTGGGGTCAGTACTTGGATCAGATGGTGCTTTAGTACCTTAATAGTAGTTTGCAGCAGAGTTTCATATCAGTTGCCTCACTGAGATTTATTAACTCATTTTGCTTTTGGCTGACACAAATGGAAAGGGGATTTTTGGCTGCTTTCTTACAAGGCAGCTGACCTAAGGGAATTGCTCCACATCATGGCAGAGGCACTGTTTGAAACCTCACCAGAGAGACTCAGTAGAGTGAGACCTGGGGTTTGTTAGCGCAAAGTTTTGGCTTGTTCTGAATGAGAAGGACTGGGCCAGTACTTGCCACTGAGGAATGAGCCTCCAGAATTAATTTTTTTAATCAGAGCAACAAAGCTAAAAGGTTGTAAAATGCAAATCTTTTAGAAATATCTGTGTCTGATCGAGCATGAACATTCCGGAGGGTATTGCTGGAGAATCTCAGTGTTCCAGAGCTAGCAGCTATACATCCAGAGGTCTGTACTCCAAACTATTTGTTTATCCTTTGGTTTCCTTTTGTGCATCAACATGATATGTTGTGGACTTTTTTAATAACAAAAATGTTATTTGGCAAAATATTTTGCACTATTAAAAGTCGAAAGTACCATAAAAGTAATAAAGATCTTCACTCTCAGCTTTCCAGGTGGGTCAGACCTCGTGGCTAATGTGCTGTTCAGATGACAAAGCTCCAGAGCGACCTCATGGTTCCTTGTTTAAAGCTGGCATTAATGACTTGACAGAGGCCATTCTTCTCCCTTGCTGGTACTAAACATTGCCCAAGCATAGTGCTGCAATTGTGTCTAAGAGAAGACAGGCAATACACAGGTTTTTGTTCTTATAGCGCTTCTCACTCCTTCTCATTCATCTCCTTGCGTTTTGTGATGAGAATTTCAAGATTCACCTTTTCTTTTCCTCTACATCTCACATAATGTTTCTGTCCGTGGTTCAATCTAAGTTGCTTTGTTTTCTTCATTTATTCAAGATAGTAAACAGTATCAATGCCTTAAGGAGGAAAGTAGAAAAAAAATGGAAATTATGGCCATCATTACTTTCAAAACAATCAAACACCTAAGTCCAGGAATGCTGCCAGAAAATGGTTTTCAAAAATGAGTCTGTAGGCATTATCTTACTGGCTTTACGTGAGGATTAGACACTGAACAAATAATCGCGTAGGTTGTCCCATTCTCTGCTTTGTGGAATAAATATGGAAGCCATGTGAGACTGCCAGTATTCTTATAGGTTTTATAAGGATCATAAAATTGAAAGTTTGATAGTGGAATCTTTCAAAATTGAGGGATTGTAGTAATAATTCCCTGCTTCATGGAGTGAAAATGCAGGCTGAAAAGAAGTAAACAGATTAAATAAAAGATGGTAACATTCAATTTAGAATTATTTTAATTTCAGTCAAAATGTTTCTGTGCTTATGCTGCATTGTTTCCTTACTATTTACAAAGCCCATAGTTTGTTTACACTCATTAAATAGTATGTCTTTGGTTTTGAACCTTGTATGGGTTCAGAAATAGCTTAGTCTTATATATATGTTGATTTTAACTGTAGGTACATTTTTTACTCTGTAATATACAGAATCTTTTCCACTTACTATCTTTTAAAAAGGCTAATATTTGTGCCTTATTTAAATAGAATTGCCAGTTACCAAATAGATAATAGTCCAAACTGATATTTCTGGTTCAACACTCTTGTTCTCTGTCCTTGTGATAGTATAAAACTCTTTATTGGCTACATATGCAGTATTTTTATTGCCACATTGGGTTCTGTATTAAGATAAATTTTCCAAGTCCAGTACTTTGCAAGTTTTATACTTGTATGCTTCTTATGTGTGAAAATCCTTCTAGTGTCTTCAAAAATCATCAACATTGATCACCAGCTACTGGTGAGAACTGATTTCTGCTCAGTCAGAGTTCCTGTGGTCTTCTTCAGAGGCATCTCTTTTCTTCAGGATCTCAAAAATCTTCCCATTTCTCCTGTTTAAGGGAGATACCGGGTTATTTGATTAAGCTTTGTGGTCTGTTACTTACACATAGGAACAAATTTCCAATCTAGAAAGTCAAATTAGGACTTGAAATTAATATTTTTGAGTTTATTTTGCATAGATGTCTGCCTGAAATGAGCCATTTGGGAGGAAAAAGTACGGGCAGTGGAAGGAGAAAGGGATTCCTGGCTTGTTCCAGTGCAGTGTGGTGAAGCAGAGCCTGGAAGCCCACAGGAGGGATAGTAACTTAGAAGAAATCCAGATTTCAGTTCTAGCTCAGTTACAGTGGTTCCAGCTCAGTCATGTAGGCAAAAGTCGTATTGCCTGTGGAGTTAACCCCCTGTGGGATTTGCAGAATGGATAATATGTTGTCCCAGTGAAAGCCTTCCCAGTCATGTGTACAGAGATGTAACGTGGAAAACTGCGGATATTCAGGGAAGGACTGTGGATGCAGAGGTGATCCCTACCCACCCTCTATGCATGCAGAGGGCAGTCTGTGTAGAATAGGCAGTGGTTTGCTCTTCCATCTCACATACTTGGGCATCATGTAGTTCTGAAAAATAGACTTGTTCTGAAGAAAAAATGTAGTTGTAGAAGTTGTCATAGAACTTGTTGACTGAACCCTTCCTTGTCATTTAGCATTTCAGTGGTGCTGCTGCTGTTGGGGTGGGATCATCAGAAACTCTCGACACTGGCTGAAGTCCCCTCTCAGGCATTGTAACACAGACTTCAGGCAGAGTTTTAGACAAATGCTGGGCGCTTCTGAAAATCCCACCCAATCTATTAGAAGAGTGTTTTAGACCTTAAAATTCTGTTTTAGATGTCTTTTCAGGTTTTAGGATGAGCTAGTTTACAACCTCGTGTTCTTGTAACCAATGTAAAGTCTAGGCAAAAGAACAGTTAAACCAGGTTTTAAAACAGCTTCTCTTCATTCATCTACAGTCAATCACATTCAGCCCTACAGAACAATCTTTGGTTGGTGCAGCTGTCTAATAGAATTGCTAGGAGCATCTAAAATACTTTCTCTATGCATGTAAGTAATCAAAGAAACATTTCATGCAATAATCAAGTGCCAGCATAAGGCCTTTTTGCCGATGCCCCCTGTGTAATCCTGACTGTACCCTGTCCTGCAGGAAGAACCCCTAACCATGGACCTCCCTGACTCCGCAGGGAGAGCTCAAGAGGAGCTTTATTTCCAAGGAGTTAGCATCCTTTCCCTTGGCACCAGCCTCTAGTCCAGGTGCTGTGAGACTCCAGCCAGTGTGTTCCCAACAGCCTGAAATTTCAGGCTAAACAAATGTGGCCAATAAAATTAAGCCTGAGGCAAGCAGCTTCCTTATTGCAAAGCTCAGGATGGTGAAGGCTGTCTGTTCCTGTGATGTTGCAGTAAATCTGTGAAGAATGAATGTAGAAATAATTGCACCAGCAAAACCAGTATGAATGGTGATGTGACTTGTCTTCGGTAACTTTGCTGCTATTAGGCGTGTCTGTCTCTGCCAGGTGCTGTTTACCTGTTAGCAGAATCTGAGCTGACCAGAACATGTCCTCATCTTCACCCCAGGAGCATGGACCACAGCTGGCCTAGAATTCATGTTCCTCTGGGTGTTGAAAATAAAGGAATGGAAAGGGATGATACGGTTTGTTTGTGCAAAACCTTCCTTGATTCATTTTGCAGTATCTGTTCCTCGGTTTCTGTCAGTGGCCAGTTGAAAGTACTTGACAGGTCTTTCTGAAAGCTGCTTCACTTATTCTTGTAGAGTTTCCTAGTGAGTCCACAGCCACCTCAGTCTAGAGGGCCATCCACAACCCACATAGCTGGCAGGGCCATTGCCATCCGCTGCTGGGTTGGAGTATGAAGCAGGTAACACAGCTGGAAGTTACTCCAAGGTTTACTGTAGCAAAGGGTACTCAAATTAAGTTGTACTATTACACAGGTCAATACTAACGACACTTGTATTTAGAATCCAGTAACAGTATTAGCATTTGGAAAATAAGTTGAGTTCAAATACGTTGACATTTATTACGATTCTGTGTGAATTAAAATTCTTTCTGTTAAAAATAAGGGAGCAACTTGTTTGGGAGGGGGAAATGTGTTGACTTTCAAATCGTCAGTGAATTTTGTGCAATATTTCTCCTTGTTTCAAAGTAATTTAGTAGTGCGCATCTGCTTTCATGCAGATCCATGAAATTGTATTTTTCAGAAATGTGTAAAATTACATGTAGCTTTGAAATATGGTTGTATGATAAAGACATGAAGAAGTATATTCTAATGAGGCAAATGTATATTTCCAGTGACTGGGAGTGATTATGGATGTCACATTCTGTAGAAATAATGAGGCCTAAGCCAATGTTCACATACCAGGAGTTCCAGTTAACTCTTAAAAGTAAAACCTGGTTAAATTGAAGTAAAGTGAACTGTTAGAATTTATGATATTTAGTTTATACTTTGATCACTTGTTTATCATGGGTTAAAAGTTGATGTGTTAAGCACTGCTTTTCGGGACCAGCAATGAGGTGAGAGTTCATAGCAATGACCACAAGAATTTAGTTTGTGACATCCCTAATTATCGTAAGTCATTACTTAAAATATCTACTAATGTTGCCAGTGTCCTTTTAAGTTTTTGTAAGTTAATTTCTTTGTATATTGATGTACATTTTCTTTTAACCTTTGGTTTTTCTTTGAGACCTTCTTTAAATTAATATACTTGAATGAGGCAATAAAGCACTGTGGAAGAGCTAATCTTGGTGCAGCTTGCACACAAGCACATCACGTCTGTTACTTCATGATTTTTGAGGAGGAAGGGCAATTTAAAATGCTTAGACGTTTGGCAAACTGACAATTCATGTTTGTTATTTTTAAATCTGTGTCAGATATGATGAGAAATGCCTCAACATGGAACAAAGCAACATAATGTATCTTGATGCTTCTAATTTTTGTTTTTTTCAGAACATGTTTTTGGTGACTGTTGAAAACCATTTCCAATAATGGCCCTTATTGTGAGCCTTTAATACTTAAAGGAGAGGCATAAAGTACAGGACACATTGAAATGTTATTGAAAATTTTAATTTAGAGATTTAAAAAACCCACACACCAAACGACCAGCACTGTCCTTACAGTTTTAAAAATTTAGTTAGTTACTGACCTTTTAACAAAACTAGACCCAAATTTACTCCATGCTTTTGCACCTTCTGGGCTACTGTTCAAAGCCACCTCGAGAACTGTAATTCAGACCTTAGACTACTGTTAGTAGTGCACTGTCTAGATGTATTAAATGAGCTGTGATGTGTGGTGTGGTTTGTTTTTTCTTTTTCCTTCCAAAGTTTGTGGCGTCAGTAGAAGTTTTCGGTGAATTCCACATTACCATAAAGTGCCCAACACTGTACTATAAAATAAAATTTAACAATACCAAAATTCCTTGGGTGATGCAGGTTCTTGTTTGATGGGTTGATCTGAGCAGCATTTTTATGCATGATACTGTGTTATTTTGGAAGTTTTTCTCCATTGAATGATCATTTCACTTTCTCAAATACAGAGAAAGCAGAATGTGTTTATTTGAATGCAATAATGAATTGATTAGTGCAAATGTTAAATGTTGATGTCCTTTGAAATTCCAGTGGTATTTTGTATCTTTTAAAAACCTTAACTAATCATTCCTTTTTGTTAAACAGTTTTTCTTGGGCTCTATAGGCTGAGAACTTTACATATTAAGGAGAAACTGTGAGCAGAAGGTACGGTAATAATAACTGATGGGTGCTATGGTTTGAACCTTTCACATTAGATGTTAGAAAAACTAATAATAATTGTGATAGCACCAAGCATTTTTGTTCTTTCAGCCGAGTATTGTCAGAGAGCTCTTGGGGATCCTGCTGGTGAGGGAGGAGGGGTGCCCGACCTCCTGTGGTGGCTGCGGTGGGATATGATGAGGGGTCAGACTGTGCTGCTGCGAGGTGCAGGGACCTCCCCTTTTTGCAAACCTGGTCCTGACACCCCCTGCTCTTCCTGCCCCGCTCCCCTTGGGCCTGGCTGCGGCCCCTCTGGCACCTGATGGCCCTGTTGGGCCGTGTGACCCACTGGCACAGCTGGTGACCTCCTTCATCCCCCCCCTTGCTGCTGCTGGGGGGAGGCTGCTGCAGAAAGCCCTTCTTGGCTTTGGTGGCGATCAGGACTAAAATGAAGGTGGGTTTTATTTGTAACTCAGGTGGGCTCAAAAACCTGTAAGGGGTGAGCTGATGCTGGCTGGTCTCTGCTGCTCCATCCTTGTCAGGGGGAGGGCTCCTGGTTCTTCCCCAGCTCCTCCATGGGCTGTGGGTGGATCTCTGCTCCCCATGGACCTCCCTGGGCCACAGGGGCACAGCTGCCTCACCATGGGCTGCGCCTTGGGCTGCAGGGGAATCTCTGCTCTGGCACCTGGAGCACCTCCTGGAGCAGGTCCTGCCCCTCCCTCCTCACTGACCTTGATGTCTGCAGAGCTGCTTCTTTCTCTCACTCTCCCTTCTCTCAGCTGCTATTGCACAGGGTGCTTCCCCCCTTTGCTGTTATCCCAGAGGTGCTGCCACTGTGGCTGATCAGCTCAGCCTTGGCCAGCCATGGGTCCATGCTGGAGCTGACTGGCATTGACTCCACCAGACATGGGGGAAGCTTCTCACAGAAGCTTTTTAATGTAGTTGCAGGTGTATGGCTGTAATTCAGCTAGAATTTTCCATTAAATGGCTATGCAGCGTAATCTGATCTGTGATTCACTCTTCTAAACTAAAAGCATTTTGATATCTTACACAAACCATAGAGACTGTGGTTTCAATATTTATATAGTCAATCCACAACTGATGAGAAAACTACAAATTATCTGGATACAAAACAATGAGGGTGTGATTTTAACACTTGCCATTAGACCTGTGCAAGCTTACTGCAGCCAGAAGAGTGATACCAGCTGTGAAGAGTGGTAGCAGAGGGATCCTCACTGCTAGATGAAGCATAGCACATCTTGCAGTCATTTCTTTGATTTTCCAGTAGATATGCCCACATTTATTCAGCTGTTTAAATGACAGCTTTGGAAACAAAGTTTTTGTCGTAGGTCCAGATTATGAGTCAATTGTGGACATTATAAAAGCAATCTTTGCAGAAGGAGTGGAAGCTATGAAGTCGCTCCGGTAAAGTTCACCTGCTTTCCTTAGTTTTTTTTCTGAGTGTGGTTGCAAGTTGCCTTCTGTAGATGCTTGAGTTAAATTCTTTCAAATCTGAGAATGAGAAAGAGAGGCAATAAGAAAAGGTAGTCTAAGTTGGCAGATTTTCCACAGATGGTACAGCAGGACTCTTCCTGTCAATACAATACCAAGTGAAAAACTCCGAGGGGTTTGGTGTAGCAGCCATGTGGTAGCACCCTGGGTACGAAAGCTGGCTCGTGTATTAGGAGTTGTGTTGTTTGAGGGAAAAATGCAGCTCAAAGCACTGTTTTACTGGGGACTTATTTAGGAGGAGAAATCAGAAACTCTCCTATTCATTAGTAACTTCTTGGTAGGTTGTGCTTCAAAAGCAGGTGAGAATTGCTTTTGCAACTCACTTCTATTTTCACACAGTGCAGCTGCAGCTGATCCTGAATGATGGACAAAGCATTTCATTTTCATTCCAGGACTCACTGTGTGTTAACCTCATGTTTACAAAATGAAAAGTAACTTTATCAAATTCAGGGATTTAGATTTTTATTTGATGTGACAAGCAATAACAACAACAACAAAAACCTAAGCAATGCCTGGAGTGTTGTTGTGGGTTTGCTGGTATTCAGATGAAGCAGAGTAGAGTCAGTCTGCAGATTTTCACCAGTCAGAAAAAAGTGCTAGCAGCTTCTTGCACTTCAAAAGCCCAGAGGCAGTCAATCCTGTTGGAAATTCTGTATGAATTACAAACAAGTACTAGTTCTAGAAGCAAAGTTTGGGAAGCACATTTGGAATACGCTATGGGCTGTATATTATTTCCTTTCTATGACTGCCTGTTTCACATTCCTCCTGAAAGTCAGAGGGCTGGGCTCCTGATGGTGTACTGCTCCACTGATTTTTTATTTTTGGGTCCACTTCTTCTCTCAAATAATTGTCACTGAAACATGGGGAACAAAGTAGCAACAAACCCCAACATGCAACTCTGAAAAAGAAAGGTACAGCGTGACCCACAAAGAATCTACTAAACTTGGTTTCAAGTTGGCTTTTCCTATTAGGTCTGTTGGCTGTTCTTAACTGTTAAATCCTAAACTACTCAGTTTCATGGATGAGACACAGTAAAGATGTTCTCTGCCATGTAGAGCTTACACAATACTTACTTGCCTACAGAAGTTTGATTTCCAGGTGTGTATAATTCTGTGAATAACTCAACTAAATTGTGGTACTCTGCCTTGAAATGTGCTTTGGAAGTTGTAGATAGAGCAGAAAGTTCTGTCCTGCTTTATGGAGTCAGCAGCATTCTGTTCCTTTGGAGAAAATAACCTGCTAGTATAGTGCCACCTGTTTAGCAATGAGGAGGATTATGTACTTAAAATGTTCAGCTGAATAATACATACAAACATCTGACATTTGGCCTGCTCTGAGAATAGGCGTCATGCTTATTTAACAATTTCAAAAATGTTAAAATGGTGAGGTAGAAATTAAAATGTCATTTAAAAATATTTGTATTTAACTTATCTGTTTCAGTCCTATTCTACATCTCCCCTTAGCATATTTGTACTGGGGGTCACAGTAGCAGTGTGACACTGCAGATACTTTGAACGATATACTGAACATTGTTGGCATTTCAGCCTAATTAGTTGCATCCTATTTTGTGATTTGTCTTTGGTCCTTTGGGTTGCTGGCCCAGGATTTTTTTTTTTTAACCTTTTTTTTTTTATGCTCATCATCGTCTCATTTTAAATGTCAACAAACCAGTATTTGTGTAATTGGTTTTTTACCCCTTACTTCTTTTCTCCCCAATGTCATAAAATTTGACAAGTGGTTTCTACATCTTAGGCAGGCTACACAAGAAAAATACATCCCAGGACTGAGTGACAAACACAAACTAATCCATTCTGTGCAGGTCTTGAGTGCAGCCACATATTTTTCTGGCCAGTGGTCACCATGGTTCTGAACCAGAATGATCTTCTCTGGGGCTGGTTTAATCACTTGTGCCAGCACTAGGCTGCCCCAAAAGGCAGATCTGCGTCTTCTCTGTTGGGCTCATTTCCCATGCAAAAACTTGCTGGAGCTTCCTTCTCCCTGGGGCCAGGTTTATCAGTTGTCTATGATCCTACCACGGATCCCTCTGGAAGAAAATGCTTGGCAGTGGGCTTGTTCAATGGGACATTGAGGTTTTACACGTTCCAGAAGGAAAGTCTCAAACTGCTGGTTTGCTTTAAAAGACCCTCACTTGATGTAGGGTTGTGCCAAGGGAATATTTAAATCTCTGGAAGAGCTGCAGTCACCAACACATGAGGATGCACTGCCAGAAACTGAGGGAGAAGAGCAGTGCACCTGTGTGCTCTCCTGGTTTGCTTTTTTCCTGCTTTGTCACTGGGATCTGGGTCGAGGTTGCTGCTTTCGTGGGTGTTTCTAGGTAGTTGTAGCCAAGGTGTGAAGCGCTGTTCCCACAGTGATGCTGCAGGCAGCCAGGAAGGAGAGCCTGGTGCTTTTTCCTCCGAAATATGCCTGGGCTCCTGGCTGGTCCTGAAGTGGCTGTGGTGCAGGCAGGGTGCCCTGTCTCACTGGATGCCCGTGGCCATCCTCTCCCTGCTTGCTGAGGAGGGGATACGAGCCAGCTAAAGCTGCATTTACTCGTTTAAACTGTTCTGTCCTCTGAGCAAAAATATGTGGGAACACTCCACACGTCTTCCCTGAAGTCTTATACTTCCCTAATCTGCCTAACGACCGTGCAATTGCCTAGGGGTCACACCCAAACTCCTCTTACCTGTGTGCCAGCTGCGGGAGATGCTCAGTTGTTTATTTTGTGGGACTAAAGCAGCTCTGTAACCCGAGGCTGCCCCGGGCCCCGACTGCCTGGGCATTGCAAACACACACTGGTGCAGGGGCTGCTGGCATAGGTGCCAAGGGCCACGGCCAGTGTGGTCACATCGCCCTAAGGTAGCCCTGCACAGCCCTTCCCTTGCTCCCAGCCCTCCCCTGCTGCTGCTCCTGCTGAATCTCTGCTGCCAAGAAGGGTTAGCGCAGGTGCCAAGTGAAACTGAGTGGGTTTAAATTGGAAACACACATTTTTGTCAGCGCTGGTTATTACAGTACGTGCCAGTGGAAATTGCGCTTTTGCTGGAACCACAGGTGGAACCTGAAAGGTCACACACAATATTGAGCTGAGGAGAATGGCATGCTTCAAACGGTGCCATGAAGAGCATGGAACCAGATGAAGGCCTGTGTGGCTTTTCTCTGATCAAAATGATGATTTAAAGCCATGATTTGGACATGCCCGCCTCGGTGGTGCTCAACAATGTTAGATGGATTGCTGGGGAAGGAATTGCTTTGTCAAATGTCTTGGGAAAGAAAAATCATGGCCTGATAAAATCAGAAATTAAAAGCAACATTTGTGAAACCCAGTCAAAAACCAGCAAAGTTGCTCAAATTGGTTGCAATATAAAATCTCCCAATACATTTTTATCCAATAAATATAATTTGAAAGAACGTAAACTCAGGAAAATCACTGCTGAATTGAGAACTCTGCCTGGCCTTCAGTACTCCACCTGTGCCTTGATTCATAATTTATGCTCTGGCTTTTCGCTGTGCAAGAGGTCTTCACACCTCATGGCATGCATTATAGATGGAGGAGTTTAGGTTAAAACATGCTTTTACTGTGAGGCTTGGGATACCGCCCGCTCTCCGCATCAAATTCATGTGTGCAATTTAAACAAGACCTCACTCTGCTCCCAATAAATGCACACCAGATGTATCTTTTATAAATGTTAGGTTTTGCAGCATCTTGACACATGCCAGTGGTTTGAAGGCTGTGCATGCTTCAGTGGGGCATGAAAGCCCCATCCATTCATTCAACTGTGACATCTTGCAATAGGCAAAATTCTAGTGGTGTCAGCTATTCGCTGCTCAACTTTATTGAGTTACAATGCCTAATCTGATGCTCTTTTTTTGAATTGTTTTCAGAGGTGTCAGTTTTCTTTAGCTGAGAGGTGATTGAATAGCACAGGAAAAGGAACTTGGCCAAAATCCTCTGATCCGTGATTCCTGATGTTATGTGACATTACACATGTAAGGTTTGTCCTGCAGTGAGACTTGGGGCTTATGTTAAATAAAACATAGTACAGACATTTGAGGCTGGGAAAAAGACTTTGCTGTCTCTTATCTGGAGACAAGATTTCTGCTGCAGTACTGTATTTATTATGGCCATTTTAAAAAGTGTGTCAACTATTTTCTTTATTTAAAACTGTAAATTAGATGAAGTTTGTTATTAATTAGCATCTGTGTGAACAATAATCCCTAGCCAGATGTAGACAATGACAAAAAATTTTGGCTTAGCTAATCACTGGCCAGAAACCTGGATGGGCAAGATGCTTCCTCACATCCTGTAGGACCAGGGAGTGTGTTTTGGAGATTTGGGAAGGGAGATGATTCCCCACTTGAGAATGGCCTGCTGCAGCTGGAAAAGTAGCATGGCATCATAGCTGTAATTGTGAAATGTGCTCTGAAAGTTTCAGATCACTCCGTTGTACTCAGTAGAAAGATAATTCTATTTTGTTGAAACAAGTAAGAATTCTTGTGCTTCCTTGAGGCATAGTGAAACAAATCCTTGGTGATGCTGGTGGTGTTCCTCTTCCAGAGAACACAGAAAAGCAGTATTTTCTATTTAAACCCCACAAGGATCATGATTATCTTTGGAGAGTGAGGTCTTAACAACAGTCAGTTACTAAAATATTGGCAAACATGAGTTTCATGTTTTTGGAGATGTTCCTCAGGTTCAGGCTTGAGAGAGGCTATTGATTTGAGCAGTGAAATAGACTTCCTCAGAAATCCCTTGGACACACGTGGATTCTCCTGCTTTAACTTGTGATTTTGAAGAATAGATCAACTTTTATTTAGATGTCTGAGAAACAAAAGGACTGGACAATTATTTTTAAAAAAGCACCTAGTGATGCTTAACATAGCCCCTGAAACAGAGTTTTGGGGAACGTGTGATGAGGAAATAGTGGCTGACACACACTTATCGAAGGAGGAGATGAGTAATTGCTCGATGGATTTGGATTCACCAGGGTACCCTGTGGTTATCTGGCAGTGCTCGAAGTGCCCTGCTCTGGGGGCACGATGGCTGCTCTGGCTGCAGCACAGGATGCTGCTGCTTGAGTTTGGTTGGTTACATGTGAACATGCTGAGAAAAAAAAATCTTGCAGAAGTTCACATTCGCCTTCTGTCCTGGGTGTATCACTTCTGCAAAATGAGCTGTTCTTGCCAAAAGAATTTGTAGCAACCTCCTTGCCTTCATGACAGACCTTTAGAGGGCTGGGGTGAGCACAGATGCCTCTTCCAAGAGGGTCAGAGGACAGGGGTGTGGGAATAGCAGGCCTCAGCTGGGAAAGAGACTGTGCAGAGTATGGAAGGGGCCAGAAGCAAGGCAGAGTTGGCCCACAGCCTCAAAGGCATCTTTTCACTGTTGGGAGTGGTTTCTTTTGGTGCTGCCTCCTCAGGTCTCTGCTGTTTGCAGAGTCAGCTGCTCCCAGGCCAGCAGGGCAGGGCTGGGCGCTGCTCAGAGGCATCAGAGGGAAGGAATTGTGTCTTACCTGGAGGTGTCCTGCTCTGCAGCTGGGCTGCAGAGGAGCTGAACTGCTCCAAGGACACCCTGTCAGGGTGCTGATGCTTTTGAGGCAAAAGGACTCTTGGCTTCTGAGGTTGTTGATCTTTATTGAAAAGTAACAGGAAGGCTTTTGAAGAGAGCAGAAAGTCCCTCATGAAAATAGGACTTTTATTAAGTGAAGAAAATCCTTACAGCTCTGCCACTTTTCTGCCTGCACTTGTCCACAGTGCTGGAAAGACGGCAGTAATTCCAAAAACAGAGCATGTGCTTCTCAGCTTGTATAAATTGGCTTCTGTGGGGCTGAATTGATTTGTGCCACCTTGAGACCTGGCACAAACACGTCCCTTTGATGGTCCAGGGCAGTGGGTCGATGTGGCTGCAGCAGAGGATGGTGCAGACTGCAATGCTGAGGCTGGCAGCCCCCACTGTTCATCTCATTCCCAAGTATGGAAAATGTTTCTTGATCACTTGATTCCTAATGGCATATTTGACTTCTTAAACTGTAAATATAGTTCTGACCTGGGGATCATTTCCTTTGTAATTGCATGATGAAATAATCCCATAAAGCAAAAATAATACAGTCTTCATGTGACTCAATATAATCCTTATTTATTGTTCATTTTGATCCTGTACAGAGCAAAATAGTAATATGAATACAGCATCTAAACTATGAACACACTGTGTACATATAGAGAGGGAACAGTTAATTTTACATAAAATGGAGAAGGCACATAATGCAAGGTAATGCTCACTGTGTCACAGGCTGGATGTCACCTTTTTGCAAGGAAAAGGGAATGGACCATGAAAGGGGGGTAAATTGCTTCATCCTTCCCCTGCCTCTGAGTATCTTTGGAGGGATTTGGTGCAGACCAGATCATGTGCTCTAACCTAGCACCTTCTCTTTCTTTGTAGAAGGCTATAAGACATGAAGAGAAAGTTTAAAAATGTAAGGTTTGGGAGTATATTGAGCATTTTTTTTCTCTAATGGATGGGTTGCAAGTGATCATGAATAATACATTATACTTCAAGCTTTTGAGTCAAATAGTGAGAGAGATTAAACAAATGGAATTTTGAGATATTTTAAGTCTTTTATGTGGAGATCCCTCCACATTAGTGGAGGTTATCAGTGCTTTTTGGGAACCAGAAGTCAATTTCACTATCTTTTCCTTATAGCAGCACAAATGCTCTCCACAACTCCTAGATGTTATTGCTCCTCCCTGAATGTCTGTGCTTCTATACATTCTATTAAACCCCTGGGCTGAGAAGCAGAAAATATCTTGACATCTGCTATCTCAGTCCTTATCTGCGGGTTAAATTTCTCTGGGGATGTTATTAGACCCTCTTTAAAATGAATTCTCTTTTGCTTTAGCTGTTGTTCCCTGGCTGAGATACGGCCCAGAAGGGTCACTCTTCCTAACCATGCATTTTATGGTGGCTATAGCATGTTCATGTAGCGACAGCTTTGGGACTTCTTGTGCTTCTCCTGGCTGCCATTGAGCATTTCCAGCTGCAGCATCTACCTCCCTGCTGCCTTTGGATATTGCTTCGTTAATTCAGATTTTTGGGAAGTGAGTTTGGAACTGACATTTGTTACCTTCTGGGCCTTTTCTCGTTTGTTTCTTATAAGATTGTAGAGGTTTGAATATTTCACATTTTAAACCCTATTTGAAGTAAAATGTGCTCCCTCTAAGTTATCTTACACGGATCTGTTTCAATAGGTAATTCTCATTCCTGACTCACCATCCTCCTCCCTCTGCTTCCTTTGGCCTCACTGCTGTGAAAGTCCAGCTTCACCCTTGCTGCGATCCAGCTTTTGCCTTCACCTCCCTCAAGTGCCATTTACTTTCATTTCCTTTTCTTCTCTCATTTTTCTGTGAATTTCCACCACTTTTACTTTTATCACCTCCTTTCCACCGGGGCTGACAGCAATCACAACTTACTCTAATCTTAGTTTAAAGGTTTTTCCCCTGCCTTCTGTCTCCTTGACTTACTTTCTACAAACCACACTCTTATTTCACTGTGAGATTTTTCCCTTTGTTGTGCTTTTATGGGTGTCTTTTTAATTCTCTAGGAGCATATTCCTCCTGAACTCTCTTTGGTCTGTATGAAAAGTCTTCAGGCTTTCATCTTCTCTGCCTCTTCCTTCCTCTGTGCACGCTCCTGGGTATCTTGCTCAGCCCTATAGATTCTCTCTATGGCAACACTTTCTGGAATATTTTATTACATCTCTACAGATTGTTTTTCTACTGTCTCCCAGATTTCATCCAGAAAGTGAAATCACAGAGAAGAGCAGATTTACTCTCCAGCCCTTCCTTATTCTTGCTCTGTCTTTCCTTGTGCTTTCCTTCAAGTTAGTTCTCCTTGCAAACTGCCTCTGTTTTCAGATGCTTTCTCCTTTTTGTCCTTATTCTTTGAATCAGGTAATAATTAAGCCTGGAAGGGACCTGCTGATGTCATCTAGTTCCACCTCCTGCTCAAAGGAGGGCAGACTTCAAAGTTAGATGTTTATTATAACCATTCTACTGCTATTTCTGATATGAGTTAATTTCTCTTTTTCTTTCTCCATCTCTGCTGTTCCCTGAGATTGCTATCAATTCTATCAGTTGAACACATTGACCAGAAAACCAAGAGCATAAAGCAGGAGCGTGGAAGCATCTTCTTTGCTTCCCCTTTATTAGTCCAGTGCTGCTTCTGCTGCTTGGGCCTAATTCATGCTTCCAGATTTGCCCTGGTGTTCACAGCTTGCTGTCCACAAGCTTTTCCCAGCCTGCTGCCTTCCAGCTTCTTTTCTCCACTCACTTACTGCTCGCCTCCCGTGTCTTTGCCCACTTGGCCACTTTCTTAGCATAGCTGGCCTTGTCTTTGTGTCTCTCACAGCTTTTTTGTGTGGGGCAAATCCCACATGTGTAAGAATCCACACAAATCACTTCTGCTTCACTTGTGGTCTCTCATCTTCACATGCTGTTTTCTGCTGTCTCATTTACTTGGTGTCTGCTGCCTCAAACTGGACACTCTCTGAGTCAATTGCTTCTCTTTTTTCCCCCCATTGTTTTTGTATCTTTCTAGAAATGATCACACCTGACAAACTTTATGGTGGGCTTTATTATGCCTCAGCTGTGTCTCATGGGGCAAAAGCTGGGCTAAACCAAAAGTTTCAATTAAAGGCTACTGCATCTGTAGTTACATAAAGCCATGGTTTAAAAAGATCCACCCTGAATTTCTGTTCTCTCTTATCATAATTTTAGTAACTTATATTTCCTTTCTTTCCTCAACTGTCTTTTGAATTCTCTGAATTTAGACTGCAGCTGTACAACAGCGATTGCATTCAAAATAATAGTAAAGATGTAAATTTGGCTGGAATAAAATCTGTCGTGCATTTTTGCTGTGACTACATTCTGCCCTTCTAACTCAGCTTGAATCCAACCATCCACTCACATTTTCTGTAGTGCCTTGCTTTGAAAGATATTGGTGAGGACTGCAGAAAGTCCTGGATGTGCTTTCTACATAGTTACTTATCTAATACAAAAATAAATGTGAGTGGCATTGATCTTCAGTAATCCCTTAAGGGACTCATTCAAAATGAATTATGAATTGATCATTAATTAAAAAGATGAGTTAAACTCTTGGATGCTGAGTGTGTGTACTCCGTTATGCAATTCCTGGAATAATCATCTGGGGGGTTGATGTGTCTGCCTGGGATGTTTCACTGCTGTGGGAACATGTAAGCTGAAGTGCAGAAAGAAAGAAATGCCTTCATGGAGTTTCCACTCTATTGCCTCCTTATTGTGGGTTCAGTTTGTGTGGGAGCAATGTTTGTGATTTAATTACTTGACTACATGTGAAAACTGACTGCATGAGTTACAGTGAAATTTTGCCTCTACATTCCAAAAACCCCTTTGACCTGGGAGCATTTTTGGCACATAGAATCATACAATTGTTAAGGCTGGAAAATACCTTTAAGATCATCGAGTCCAGTTGTTAACTTACATTTTCAAATGTCTATTTCATTACAAGATTTCTTTGTATCAAATGTTTGTTTCATTGCATTATGTGTCAATGTGATTTTTATTACATCTATGTAAATATCTGTTTCATTACAAGATTTTTTCCAAGCTTCTCCATTACATTTCATGCATTTGTTTCCTTTTTGACAAAGCAACCCTTTTGCTGCTGAGGTTTATGAGGTAGTTAAATAGGATTATCCCTGTTTTAAAAGGGGAAAATTGAGACATAAAAATTTATTTGCCCATGATCTTATGAGAAGTCTGAGCTCCAGGAGGAGCACCGAGTTTGTCCTAATTATTTTCAAGCCACTGTTCTACCTGTAGGCCACTTCAGCCTCTTTCCAGGAGCTTTAGGAAACATTTCTAAGCATGCTTTTTGGCAGCCAATGTATTATTGCAATGTGAGAAGCAATAATTTTCTAAAAGGGACCATTGGGTAATATTGTAATAGGAAAAAGGCAGTAGTGTGGATGCACACAATTTGTTTGGGATATTTAGATTCCATGTCTCCTAACAGGTCAGGTTGTGCCCACTGGGTATTTTAAGCCACAGTCTTTTATCCTAGGAGAAATATGTGCTTTTGTGGAAACTCAAGTTCATTTCACCTTCATTTTAGTAGAAGGTGGAGGGGCAGCAAGTAAAATGGAAGAACCAGAAGGAAGAAAAACAAATTTGAAGCATTTATTTTGGAGAGTTTTCACACAGCTTCCTTTTAATCCCTGATTAACAGAGGAAAGAAGATACACTGAGACACAGCTCTAGTACTAAACCCTTTGATAACAGAATTACAATGTCTTTATTGTACAGGCTTAGTTGATTTGTCTGCATCATCCTCTGCAGCAGTGATTGCTAGGCAGCCAAAGGAGAGTGCAAAGGAGAGGCTATTATCCATGTGGTGTCCAGGACAGGCACTTACATTTATCCCAGGAGCCATTACTGTCCGTAATGCCTACTGCTGATTATCAAGGCTGGAGTTCCCAGTGCAAACAAAAATTGTCCTTGGATGGGCTGCTCCAAAGCAACGATAAATGTCATTGGTTCACTTAAACGCTAAAAGATTTTTCACATCATTGAACTTAAAAGGAAAGCAGTGAAAGCCCCAAATAGTTGTAAATATTTATCAGCAAGGAAATTAATATATCTAGCATATGTACAGTGTCCCCTTTCAGCCATGTCTGAGGATGGAGGAGCGGCTTTGCTTTCTTCTAGATCAGTCTTTCCATGGGCGGTGGCTGCACCATGTTCCACATCTCCACCCGGGACCCCTCCTTCTCCTGCCGGCTGGGGCTGTAGGTGCCCTGTGTCGCGCGTTTGTTGGTGGTGACGGCCAACGCCACCATGGCCACGGACAGCACCACCAGCAGGGCCAGCGTCACCAGGCCGATGGAGGTGAATATGCTCGAGATCAGGTCAGCTGTCAGCTGCAAGGAGTGAAATAATTATAATATAATTGCCGTCGAGAGAAGGCTGAGACGCGCTCGAGCTACTCCCGGAGGAAAACAGAAACCATTCTGTGCACAGGGCTTTGCACAGGTGAGCTACTGCTGAAGCACCCTTCATTGGCAGGGTATTAACCCCTCCAGATTTTGTTCTTTGGGCTCCTCAGAAAACACTTAGTGTTCAAGGCAGAGCTGGATGAATTTCGTGTAAGGACCCATTCCTTTTGACAGTTTCCTTACCTTGAAAATGACCTGAAAGTTCATATGTCTGTGGGCTGCAGCAGTAATTCAGCCATTATTTAATCACATCAAGAACAATTCATTATTCCTAATTTGCTTGTGAGCACGCTATTGCTGGTCTTTGCTCCTGCAAGTTAAACATGAGCTAATTTGAATATATATTGAGTCACATTTCTGTTTATCTTGCTGGAGGAGTGAAATTTATATGAATTTTTATATATATATATATATACTTATATATATAGAAAATTTTCTTACATTAAATATTGTAAAATGTAGTATTTCTACAGACATTCCTACCAGTAAGCTTTTCTACCAGCATGTTTGCATGAAATGAGCGTATGGAGGCTGCACAAGAGTGCATAATCAGTATATTTTCACAAATAAGTTTTAAAATATTTCTGCAGCTCTTCTTCCACATACAGACCTCATAGCTTCATCTACAGAAACACAAGCAGTACAGTACAGGATGAACGTAAGGATGCTCTGATGTTTTGGTTTTTTTCAGTTTTCACGTGGCAGTGGGAAACGCAATCATGTCAGAAGGCAGAGTTCACATAAACCAATCTGTCAGCTGGAAAGCTTCAGACCAGAGAAATTTTGTAGTTGGTAGATGAACGTTTTATACACATCTATGTATGCACTTTCATCTGTAAAAAGTGCTTATGGTGAGGAGAGCAACGAAGTGATGTGGTTAGTGTGGAAAAGTGGTCACTATGGACAGAATGACCCTAGCAGGAATTGAACTTCTGGGCAGATTCTGCCATCCATCATCTTCTGATTTGTATTACAAGTGACAGCTGAACTGCCCGAGATGAATGTGCGCTTGAGGCTGAACTCTCAAATCCCCAAATATTTAGCAAGGGAAAACAGCAGGTCAGAGCCCATTTCCCAGTCAGACACTCCATGTTGCAGGATATTTTAGTGACCTGCTTACTCGTCTTTTCTAAGGAAGGGCAATCACAGTGCAGAGCACGAGGAGGATTTTGCACTCAGCGATGGATGCCCTGGAAGTGGATGCTGCTTTGTGTGTGCATCCCCTGGACTCGTGCCTTTGCAGGAGAACAACAGTGCCAGAGGGAAAACGTTAAAACAATCCTGCCTCTTTTTTCCTCTCCCCACTTCCACACTGATGTAAAAGGTCCTGCTATAATAGTAAAAGCAAGTTTGGCTCAGGGGTTCTCTCCAGGGATAAATGATCGACTAGGATATTTTCCTCTGTCCTTGATGGCTAAATATATTGTCCCTGTGATTTTAAAAACATTTTTCCCAATAGAAATAATATAATGTAGGTGACAGACCAAATGACTGCTGCTCTAAAACAAGGTGGCATGAAGCCTGTTGGTCTATTAAATTGTATTGGATTGGGAAGGTTATTTCCTCTGTGGATGGTGTTACAGACATATTTGAGATCCTAGTTTTGCTCTGTATTCTGTTGGACTATATGACTCTTGTTCCTCTTTTCTCAGAGAGGCAGCAAATTTTTAATGGATTTTTTGTTCTCAGAAGCTCTCTTTTATTTTCATTGCCGGCTCTGGGAAAATAAGGACTAAGATAGTCCAGGTTAACTCTGATCCTAAGGTTGAACAGGCCATTTGCAAAAGAAATTCACTACCACAGGCAAATGCATGGCATGGCCTCGCCTCTGATATGTGAAATTTCTCAACTCTGTCTCCTGTTTTCCAGTCCATGCTATTTCCATTCCAGTTGCAAGCATGTCTGTCTGTATCTATGGAGACATTTTCATGTATGATAGCCTTCAAATTAATTTGATGTCTTGAAGAAGAACCTTTTGCAAAGAATTGGGGTGAAGAAAAAACCTTTAACTTGCTAAAATGGAGTCACACATCTAAATCCCATTCTCAAATTAAAATCACTGTATTAGGGATTCTTTTCATTTTGCAATAGTTACTTATTAGAGAAACCTTACCTATCCTGAGCCAAAATGTGAAAGAAGTTACCTCACTGATTAAGATTTGGAGAGCTGGGGGTTTTACCATGATCAGATACATAAGCTAAATTTATTTCTATGTCTATATTGCTTCTAATTTCTAAATGTAAACAAAAGGCCTTTACTTCATCTTTTTAGGTGAATTCTATTGATCAAAACCCCCTGATGTTCCAGTGCTGTCCCCTGGTTTATCAGCCCACAGCTCTCTGCCGAAGTTTCCAATATGAGGCACCCCCTTAGCAGTTGCACTGAACTGGTAACAAGAGTTGCCAGAAGGCTCTGCAGTCTGGTCCCATCAAAATCAACTGCTTCTTTAGTAATTAATGGCTGAATTGTTACATTAATTTGGAAAATCAGCTGGCTGATCTGGAAAAAAAAAATATCTGAAAAGCTCTGTCCCCTGTCATCTCAGAGTCTGTTCACTGTGTGTTTGGTGATGATGATAGACTGAAATAATTGTAACTAGTGATCCCAAAAATAAAAGGATTGGGCAACATTTTTAGTACCATTAGTGCTGCTGAAACAGTGGAAAAGAGGATTTCTGTCACTGATCATACTGTGTACTTTGCATAAAGGAAGGGAGTGGTCATTAAAAATGCAGTTTGAAATTAAAGGTTCCAAATCAGTGCTTCAGGCTTTTCTGGTAAATCCTTGCTGGTGCTTCCACCATGGGTGGGTCTGGACTGTGAACCTCTGGGATGTTTCAAAGAGTGCCCTGGGGCTGCTCACGTGTGTAGCTGTTCATCTGGTGCTCCATCCATGTCTCAGTTCCCCTGGCAGTGGGTCTGGGGCATCCTAAGGTGCTAGAGGACCACACTCCAATATCACTTGCCAGCTTCATATCACAGTTCCCTTCCCCACGTTAAGAGGTTGAGACCTGGCCATTGAGCTGAGTGCCTGGGAGACTGCAATGTACAGGCTGTCACAAGGCTGTTGCAGAGTCCCAAGCAAGAGGTGTTCTTTGGCCTAGAGCATCAAAAGCAGAAGGGGAGAGCTCTGGAAAGAAAGCTTTTTTTTTGGCACAAAAAGAAGCCACACGACAGCTGGGATCTTGTGAAGGGAAACAAGTTCCTGAATTTTTTTGCTGAAAACCTTTGTTGTCAGGGAAACCTATGAGACCCCCCCATGCATTGTGATTGTCTTTCAGAAATAGTTCTTGCTAATAAATAACACATGGTGATCACAGCTATTTCTGAATGTAACTTCAGCACTGCTCATGGATAACTAAATATATGCAAGGTAAATGAAGGAGGGTTAACTAACTGGCTGGGCAATAGCTTAGAGATTCTCATTATAGTTTGAGGCTGGACTGAGAGGACTCCTGAGGGCTCTTCCAACCTGAATTATCTCATGAGCCTTTTTAGAAGGTAGTTGGTGACAGTTTTAACTTCAGTTTTAAGAATTTCCCAGCCCCTAATATAGAGGGTCTGCAGTAAAAGCTGCATCCTTGGTGGTAATGGATGCTGATGGCAAGATGATACCAACAAAATGAAGTTTGCTACCATTGGAAGGCCTATCTGCTTCTCACTAAGTTATTTTATGTAGGATGTTCTATTTATATAACTTTGGATGTCAGCTGGAGCAAGACAAGTTTATTTTGGCAAATTTTTTAAAAAGGAAAAAAAAATATTGTTGAATTTAGTTTTTATGTAGTGGATAGCTTCATCTGCAAAGACAGAAGGAAATGCAGGCAAAAAATCTGTCTTTTTCTAAATTCGAGCCTTTTGGCTTTTCAGTGGTGGTTTCACATCAAAATTGATTACTTTTTCTAAGGTTATTTTAATTATTAAATTAAAATTATTTAGAATATTTAGATTGCATAAAATAAATCATTGAATAGAGTGACATTTCACTGTAGCTCTGGGTTTTGCTTTTCATTTGGTTAAGGAAATGGATTTATTGTTCTGCTTTGGTTTCTTGATCTGCTTTGTAGATGAACATTGTGGATAAGGAGGGCCCAGTTCAGAAGTCAGAGCTCAGAGGCATTCATAAACACAGTGTATGCTTGCTTATCTTTAACCAAGCCGTCTCCCAAATGCTTATTTGATAAGAGGGAGCATTAGGGATTTGCTGTAATGAACATTTCCACGTGTGCCAGGTGTGAAAGGCAAGGGGAGCAGCGTGAGGGAGCCCAGCCAAACGCACAGGGCCTCCTCCTCCTCATCCTGCTGTGTGTTTGACATCAGCACGGCTGAGCTGAGCTGGTCCTGCCCTGTGTCCACGCTGGGATGAGCGGTGTGGTGCCCACGGACACCAGGGCTGAGCCAGGCCAGGGAGAGAGACGATGCATCCGGCAGAGAAATGGCAGCAGGAACGAGAGAGAGAGGCAGCGAGCGCTCCCTCGGGACGCTGCTGCGGGGGCTGTGCGTGGGGAAAGCTCGGGATGTGTCTGTGGGGTGCGGGAGGCGTGAGGTGCTCTGCAGGCAGGAGCCTGCCTGCCTCTGTGCCTGGGCACCAAGGATTAACCCGCCTTCATTCCAGCACTCGCTCAGAAATGATTCTGGATGCGTCTCCAGACAGAGACATCAACGCAGGCTTTAAAACACAGGGATTGACAAACCCCGGAGACTTCCCTTCCCTGCCACATGCGGGGCTTGCTGGGAATTCTGCAGCTGCTCGTGTGCACTGGAGCTTTTGCCGGCGAAGTCTCCGGATCCTGAGTCCTGACACCACTCACAAGGTTATCACTTCATTCCCGGTAAGAACATCTGATCCGTGCCATCCAGATTTACTGCCCCCAGATCAAAACCATTTGCTGTGGTAACGATTGGCTTGAGTAGCCCTAATCCATGTCAGAATTACTTTGAAAGGTCTGGGGGCATATACGGATAATAGTGAGCAGCCAAAGAAAAGCCATTTACTTGATTAAAAGGCCCATAGATGTGCTGAGTTTATTTCATAGAGGATTTGCAGCCATCTTACTGGAATTTTTTTCTGTTACAGGCTGAATTCAAATAAGAATTTGTGTAGTTCGAGGAGAAATCCAGTCAGTCACACACAAATCTGTTATCATGAGATGCATTGATAACCCCAGCCTGTGAGGCTACACTTTATTTTCAACAGCAGTGAAGTGGCCACAAATCTATAGATTGGCTTTGTTCTAATAAAAGTACATTAAATGACTGGCACAGGAAGTCCTTTTTACTGTGATTTTCTCTTTTCACTTTAGCAAACTGTGACCTATTGCTCTCCCTCACATCACCTGCAAAATGCAGCTGCTCTGTTTGTGCTGAACACCAGCCACCATGTCCCAAGAGCTGTTGGGCTGTTGAGTCGAAGAAGAAATAATAATAACCATCATCATCATCATTTTGGGACTCATTTAAGGAGCATAGATTCATGTCAAGGTAAACACTGCACAGGCCACTGGAAAAGGCAAAGTTTTAAAAGATTTTATAAATACCACCTATTTTCTTTAACTGCTTTATCCTTTCATGGTTTATTCTGGTTTCCTGCTTCACGCTGCTGTCCATGTGGGCACTGATCTTTGAGTTATACACAGTTATTTTTCAGGTCCTTGAGCAGTTTGCTCCTTGCTGCTTTGGTACCTGTGGCAACAAAGGAAGGAGCACTGAGTGCACCTTAGCTGATTTTCCACCATTTATCATCAGCAAGACCACCAACTCCTTTTCCTTCTGCACACCTCAGAACTCTTCAGTTCATCCTGTGGGGTTCAAAAGTGGCAATTGCATTGCATAGACATCCCTCTTGTCCCCTGAAGTGATTCCTGGAAGGTGTAATATTTGCTGTACTGTAAACCTGATGCCTAACAAGTTTCAGGATTATCTGGTAAGAAAAGTGTTTCAATTCTCTCAGATTGAGAAGCAGAAAGCAAGAGTTAGAAACAGACCCTGCTTCAGGGCTTTTCTCTAGTTTTTCTTCCTTCATGAGTAAGAACAAGGCCAGTTTGTAGAACCAGATTCAGTTGTGAAGCCTTGAACACCTGAAGAAGATCTCAGTGGCCTGAAGGTGTGGCTGCTTCCCCCCGCAGTCAGCCAGCCAGCCCCGAGCTCCAGTTCAGGGTGGGCTGTGGTTGCCACAAATTGCCTCTGGTGCCTTCTCTATGCAGGGCAACACCTAAGGTAGCATCACTGCTTTTTTCTCCACATCTTAGGAACTTTTCCCCCTGACCCCATGTTCACTGGGAAGAGGCTATCCTGTTGTCTCTCACCTCCCTCTGTAGCCCTCTGAAAATATCTCTGTATTATGTCTTGAACTTCCAGCATTGCCACTGCTGTTTCTGCCATCAGCCTCTGAGTTATTTTCCTGATAGCTGCAGGGAAATACAATCCCACTGCCTGGAGGGCCTGAATGAGACCCTGAGTCCTGTACCTGCCCCATGGATGTTGCTGAAGAAAAAACTTAGGTGACTGCTTCTGACGTGTGCAGAATATCCACAGTATTTAGGCAGTTCATCTTGAAGAAGAAAGATTTTAAGTAATTATTTTAATTTTTTTTTGTTTTGTCGTGCATGTTATTGTCGGAATATTTTCTTAAAATGTCTCTGAAGAAATTATGTTCACTACCATCTCTTCATAGTATATGTTTTTTATAAAATGTAGTTTGAATAGTTTATCTTAGTTGACACCTGACAGTTTTAATTGATTCCTTCCTGAAAAATGTCAACTTTTAGTTTTCTGACAGTTCTTGAAATCAAGGAAAAAGCATAGAGAGAATTCATGTTAGCTGCTATAGTGATAAATTGATCATCTGGCTTGACCAGTTGTAGATCAGAAAAATGCAATCTTTACTATGAAGGAAGAGTTACATCTGTGGCAGTCTGTGAGAAAAAGAAGATGGAGATGATTGAAGTCTAGGATTTAGCTGGGCTTGCAAAGAAAGCGCCTCATTAAGAAATTCTGACAGCCTCCCTCCTGGCACGTGAAGTTGCACTGTTGTGACACTACAGAAGTTAATGAGGAAGTTTGTTCTAATTATAGTGGAGCAAGAAATTGGAGATTGGAGACGGAGCTCTCTGAAGCGTTGCAACTAAATTGTAAAGCAGACTTCAGTGAAACAAGGGTGTTGCTCACATTAGTCTTGATCTCCCAGTCAGATCAGCTTACCCAGACCTCCTCCTCCCCACACTGGGCTGCAGGACCATTCCCAGATCACTTTTAACAGTGCTGTGTTTAAATCAAAACAATTTTCCCCCTCCTCAGTGCTGGTACCTGCAGTAATACGTGGCTCAGGTGGCTTTCTATTGGCACTATCAGCCTTTCAGCTAAGAAGCTCAGAAGGCTCATTTTTAGGAATTAACCTTCAAAGGACAGGCTACCTAGGTTACATACAGTAACTATAATTTCTTTAACTACTTGTAGTATTGATATCTGGTTTATATTAACTGTTTGATGAAAGCAGTCCAGCCATGAAAACAGAGGTGCTTAGTTTGGCTGGGATGGGATGGTCTGTCTTTGCCAGAAGGAACAAGATTCCTGGGTTTGGCCACTGTAGGGTACATGAGCTCAGCCATGGACCCAAAAGAGCCAGAAGTACATAGGCAGCCCCCTAAAGTCTCCATCAGGTGTTTTGCTGGATCAGTATCTCCCACATTACTGAATGCCTTCTAGGCAGCAGCGTGTTGGTTGCACAGGGAGAAGTGATTTGGGTGGCAGTTTGCGAGGGCAGCCCTCATTAAGCTGTGGGCTTTGAGAAGGCTCCTTGATAGCGCTTCTGCAGCAACTGCCAGTGCTGATTCTGTAAGTGCTCCAGCTCTTTTTAAGATCATCCGAGTGGTGCAGCACAGATTAAATGTGCAGCTCCAATGTGTTGTTATGAGATGCCTCTTAAAATTCTATCGACAGCCTCTGGTGTAGGAACTTCACCATCTGCTGCAATCTGAAAGGATAAGAGGGAAAAATCTATAGCTGGTGCAAATCCAGGCAAACCATGCTGGGGAGGAGTTTGTCCCATAGCTGCTATATCGCAGACTAGACAAATGTTTTAGTAAAGGTGTCAGTCTCTGGGGTGCAACATCCTTTTCCAGTTTGGGAAATGCTTTGGGGCATCATACAGAATTATTTTTGTGCATGGCTGCCAGCACAGTGTATCAGGTGGTGTTTCTCCACAGGGGATAACTACTTTGCAGCTTTGAGACAGCAGATTCTGTACGAGTACATCTTGGTGGTGGATAAAAACCTCATCAGGCAAGCATCTTGCAGGAAGGAATGGGAGATATTTAAACTCAAGACTATCACTGAAAACACTGACTTTCTGGTTTTGCCTTGCATATGGCCAGATTGAGTTTACTGTGTCCTTGCAGCTGCCACAGTAGAAATGGCACCTGAAGATGGATTTGGAAGAACACACAGGCCTTTTGAGGAAGTCTGTTGTCATGGAAGAATGAAGTGGGTGTGAAGGGGTCAGTAGGTTAAACCCCAAAACAGGAGAAGAACAGGAAAAGATGCTGTGGTGGTGAAGATGAGGGCAGGACAGTTTCCAGGGAAAAGAGGTGAAGAGAGGTTCAGTAGACAGAGAGAAATAGTTAAAATGATGAGAAAGAAGAATGGATTTCAAAACTGCTTTCTTCATTGTTTGCATAGGTGTTGGTCAGACCAGCGTGTGCAGGATGATGTTGTTGACACTCAAGATGGGGCTGATGGTAATGACAGCATTTGAATAAGAGAATGGGGCAGGAAAGGGTAATGTGGGCTATCAACAGCTAAGTCAAGGAAGTAACTAAACCATTCCTACTGCAAATTTCTGCTTTGCTGATTTTTTGCATGTATATTTTATCTCTCATTCTAGATTCCAATCTTTTCTGTATTGGGGGGGAAAAAAAAAGAAAAGAGAGATTTTGCTGAGGTATTTGCAATCTGGAAGTACTGTCTGAGTGAATACCTGCTTGTTGTTTTTCCTCACTAATGTGTTTCCTTGCACTTTGTTTTCAGCAGGCATGATTTTCCTGTATAAGGAATTGTCAGTCTCAATTAACTTTAACGGAGTTGCACAACCTGACTTGTGCACGATGTGGGGTAGCTCAAAACTCCACTTTTCAGCACACAAGGTTAAAGACCACTTTTTTAATTAGTGATGTTAGTGGTAGGTGTTCTTTTATTTCTGTAATCAGGTCTTCGAGGGCAGCCCCAAGAACCTGCCAAAGCTCAGCACCACAAATGGTGCAGCCACCTTCTGTGGGCTGTGGCCCCTGGCTGCCACCATGGGTAGCAGGGTCAGGTCCTCTTGCCCCCAGGTCCTGGTTCTCTTGCACAGGTGCAGCCTGTGCTGAAACTGAGAGTCCTGCCTCTCCCCACTTTCTGTGGGAATGAGAACCTGCTCTGTCCAGTGATGCACAATGAACAGGTGGGTCAGCTGGGTATGGCACAGCACAGACTGCTACGGTTCCTGGCCGACTTTGTAACTGCCAGACATTTTCCATCCCTGCTCTCTGTTAATAAGTGGAGCCAACGATCTCAAAACTGTTCCATGGAATTCTCCTCCGTACTTGGTGCTGAGCTCCTGCAAACCAGCCATGTGTTGCTACCTAGCATTAATAGGATGCTGTCAAGTGGTGATGAAGTAAGGAGCGCTGTGACTGTTTCACACTGTCAGACAAGAAGGTATCGAGTCAGCAGTGAGCCTTTGCTGGGAGCAGCACTTCAATTGCAGCCATCTCCTGCTTCCAACTGTAAATATTAATAGTATAAGATAGACCTTTATTGGCTACATAATACTTGCCTTAGCGCGCTGCGTGACACTGTCACGGTACTTTGCTAATTATATTCCTCCATAAAAACTTTCAGTGTGTTTTTATCTTACTGGCTGCTTTTTTTTTTTTTTCAAGTAGAAAGTTGATTTGAGACAACGGAAATCATTGTGGTTTAGCTTCAGGAGAGACTTTGGAAGAGAGGCATGCAGGTAAAGTGTAAATGAAAAAAAATCTAAAAACTGCTATGTTAATAATTATTCAGACTTGATTTAGACCTTTCATTTGTTAGCAGAGTTATTCTTTGTTGCTTTTTTAAGTCTACTTTCATGTTGTTGATAGAATCATGTGCGTATGTCTCTACCTCCGAACCTCACCACTGTCCTCAAGGATTCTTGGATCAAGTCCTGCACACCTAATATAGGACCTAATCATTGCATCAATATTGCTGGCATTCAACAGGTTTGCATCTGAATGTGAACTGGAGGAAGCCAACCCTCATAATTGCTTTTTGGATATCTGCTGAAGGTGGAAGTGTTTTAGAAAGTCTCTTTCTATGTTATAGCCAGCATAGTACACGAGAAAAAGGTCTCTGAAAATGCAGTAGAAATTTCTCTTAACTTCCTGCTCCATGCTTTTACCTTACTGCCACCTAAAGATAACTAACAGAAAATACATTGTACTTCAGATTAGAGAGTTTTACTCTGGTATGCTGGAAAGGAATGGTAGCCTTGTCAATGTCTTTCTTTTAAGAAGAATCCCTACACTTGCAGATTTTCTCGAAGATCATACGTCTGGAAAATAGGAAAAAATCTGCTGGCTCAGCTCACTGAATTTACCTCTGGTCTTCCAAGGCAAGGCTTACTGACTCTGAGGCCAACTCACCCTGTTTCTGGCCAGATGGTTAACTCAGATCTCCTCAATACAGGCTGAAAGTAGCATTTTCTACAGTGTGTGGGGTCAGGTCAAAATCCACCTACATCTGCAGGTGTAAGGTATTTCTGATACAGCCCCCCTTTAATTGCACCTGTCTCAGATACGAAAGTGTCTGCAGTCAAACAGGCAGCCTGAGTGGTTCCTCCTTCTCAGCTCCATCCTTGATGCCTTATTTCTTAAACAGTAGTTTTCAGTTTGGAGAATGCCTTTAAAGCAGCCTTTTGTCAGAGAGGGGGGCTGAGGTGTGAAATAGAAACACAATTAGCCAATGATCAGTGAGGCAGCCCATGGTGGAAATGGTGATCGAATTGAAACTCTTCCCTCTGCCCAAACTCTGCCTGTCAGCCACACCAGGGCAGCACAGCCCTGCCCAGCTCTGACACAGCCCCTGACAGTGGCATTGGCGAGGTGTGGCTCAGGGTGTGCCCTCCAGGCTCTGCCTCGCTGGATGTTGCACAGTTGCTGGTGTGCTGAGGCAGGAAGCCCTGAGCAAGAGGAGCTGTGCCTGACAGGTGGTCTTTCATGGAGCTGTTGCAATCAGACATTTTTACTGTATGACATATCTTTTTTTGGAGTGAAGTGTGGCATTCTCTGTTGTTTAAACTGCAATATTGCACTTACACTGGTAACAAATCCCTCATATGTGCCTACTATGGGTTTGCAGTGTGAACTTAGACTAAACTCACATTTCCACATCAACTGACTTGTTGTTATTCATTGCCTGAGCACAAGGACGGATGCTCTTTCCCGGGATGGCCAGGCAGTGGCTCCTCTCAGGCAAATACCCTTGAGTGCAGACCTCACTCCTCTGTTCCTGAGGCTCAGCTCCATGCCCTGTGGCACTATTACACACTCAAGCATGCTTTGGTTCTATACATTCTCAGATACTGAAAGGATCTGGCTCCACCAGCCTCATTACCTGTAACTGCCTCAAACCAATTATGACCCATTTTGTTAAAGTACCCAGCTGTGGTCATGTTGCAGTGTTTGGAGATTGTTCCTCCTCTGCCAAAGTTCCATCCTGAAGTCTCACAGACTTGATACTTTGCTTGCTGACTATCTATATTTTTCATACCACTAATACGCCATTTAATTCAACTAAAAATGTCATCAGTGATTTCCAAAATCCTTTTCTTATGACTCTGAGTAACTCTTCTGATTGAGACTTGCATCCTTCCTTAAAATACTACCGAACTCATATGTATTAGCAAAGTAATGAGGAAATCAGGCAAGTTATATAAAATTTTGGCAGAAGTGTCATAAATTAGTGTTTTCCCCTGGAAGAATATTTCTGCTTCCTCCTTCATCAGTAGTTTTGGGAGAGGATGGAAAAAAGTGCTAGGAATCTTTGACTCAAAACTTTCTGAAGGTGAAGTAAGTTGTTTCAGGGCTCTGGGTCCAGGCCAGTTGCAGTCTGAGCAGCCTGAGTGCTCCTCCAAGCGGGGTGGGCAGCTGACACTGAATGGAAATTTAGCTTCCATGCCTACTCTGTCTAGAGAACTTCACTGCTTTGGAGACTATTGCTTAGCAGCGGGTTCTACCAATAATGCTTTAGTAGTTCTGAAGTGTTTAAAGCATCCTGGGGTAGACTGTGGTCTCTCTCTCTCTCTTGCTGTCCAGCTCCCAGTGAAGAACAAGATAATAACATTTGGGGACCTTACAGAGGTGCCACAAGCATTCACTTGAAATAACAAAGTCATTTTTCCTGTGTTCAGATACAGGCCATGTGTTCAGTGCTGTCCCCATCTGTTTGACTTTTACAAATCCATTTTACTCATGATTTTCCTTATTTGTGTGATTTCATTTCCCTCAGTATCACTTTGTGCCTCCAGGATCTCCTTCAGAACCACCCTTTTTTGATGGTTTCCAGCAATGGCAACACCGACAGGACTGAGGGGCTTTCGGGACTCATCTCTGGCTTCCCCAGACAGATCCACAGCTACCACTGGGGTTCCCTGACAGTATCACTTACTGAAAGGAGAGGGGAAAATTTGGGTGGGATAATAACTTCCAAACCTGTAGAAAGTGACAGAAGACCTTTTACTACTGGGATTTGGTCAACCACAAAAGATGTGTTACGCTTTCATATGTACAGAAACCAAGCATTTTCTTTCAGCCTGAATGAGATTTGTGTTTGATTAAAGGAAAAAATAAAATAAGAAAGGACCAAGTGCAATTTTCCACGAGACGCAGCACAGTGTCCTGCCTGATTCTCGTGTGCAATATTCTGATTAGTTCACAAAATGGTAGCATTTGGGATAAAAAAAGGCAACAGTGTGACATCCCTGAATAAATTCCGTGCCTATGCTGCCATTTCACTGAGGGATTAGCCAGCCTAGATGAGACCAGACACATGCATTAGCATTGGTGAATACAAGCTGAAATTAGCCTTGCAGAAGAGGTGCTGTTGCCAGGCCCTCCCAGAGCCTAGTCTCTAGTTTGTCATTGATTTTAACTGGGAGCAGGTTTGGGTTTTTCTTTGGGGTTTCTTCATTTTGGCTTGGGTTGGGGGTTTTTTTGGGCATTGGGTTTTGCGTGTGTGTCTGTATTCTTGTTTCATGTTGGGGGTTTTTTTTGGTTGGTTGGTTAGTTGGTTGTGTGTTTTGTTGTGTTTTGTTGTTGTTGTTGTTGTTGTTCCAGGATTATCAGGTCCCAGGTGTCAGCCAGGCTGTGTTCACACCGTGCATCCTTTTCCTGGACAACTGATACAAAGTCAACAGGGGAGAAAAAGTCCTGTTACAGCATGATCAGGGAAGCAACTGCACCTTTAATTCACCCACAAATGGTCACTGTCTGCAGAAGAGGGAACAGAGGGTCCTGTCCCTTGGGACATAAGGAGAGGACAGCTTGTGATGTTACCAGTGCTTCCCCCGAGGGAAAGAGAAATATTTCCATTGACTTCTGCAATGGATAAATTGCAGACCCCAAAGTATTAATGTGTTTGAGAATCTCCAGAATCCCAACCCTACCATTTCACAGGGACCACCAATAATCAAAGCTTTCTCCAGTGGTGCAAAATCTGTTCTCTCTAAATAATTACAAAGATTTGTAAAGCTGCTGATTTTCTTGTCCTTTGAATTACAGCACTATCACATTTTTTACTTCAGCGCTCTTTTTTTTTTTTGAAAAGTGAATAATTTGTTCTACCAAATATGATTTGAATAAATTTAAGGACTGTTGTGTTTGCGTCACATTTAGATTGGTAGAAAGTTCAGATATTTGTGTAACAAGCTCTGCCTCTAGTTTAAATAGTTCTCCATATCAAAATAGATAAATGTTCTTGATCATTTGAAACCAAAATATTTTTCAGATTCTCAGGAACACAAATTCTTTTTATTCCTTTTCAGTGGAATAATATTCTGTAAGCCTAGTAAAGTGTGTAATTTTTTTCAGATGTTATTAGGAATGGAGTTTCATATCAAGAACTGAAAAACAGAACATTAAGTCTCATGAACCATATAAGAAAAAAAAAAGACATAAAATTTAGTATCTGATCAACACAGGCAAGGAGCGCATGAATGTGTTATAAAGTGAGCAATGACTGAAGTAAATGTCCATGTGATGTGGATGTGGGTCCACGGGGAAAACATCAGAAGGTGAGAATAGGGAAGACAATGCCATTGCAACAGAAAGGATGGTGTACAGGCAAAATGTGTTAGTCTGACTACTCAGGTGTTATGTGAACACCGTGCTTGAGCTGATTCCTGTTCTGCAGAGTGTTATGCTGTCATATGTCATCTGGGCTCCCTTTTCTGCTTATATTTACCATGCACATTAAATATTCAACTGCTTTTCACTGATGCGTGCAGCAATCCTGGCCTTGTGAAGAGCTTTCTTGTCTTTCCCAGCTAAGACACATTAGATAACCTTATTGTCTTTGCATCCTAATGTTTTTGTACCTTCTGTTTTGACACACATTAAATGTGTTTCGTGCAATATCCTTCTAGAAGTTTTAGTTAAATCCTGTGTTTTGAAGGCAGACTAATACAAAATAGCAAAGGGTATTAAGGCATTGTTCTGTTCTGAAAAACAATGGCAGAAATGGCATTGTGACATTTCCAATGACTTCCAGAGCAGAGCTGCTCATTTTATAAATCTAAAGATGTTTCTTCTCACCCCACATTCGACCTGGCACTGGAATAAAGCTGAGCCCTCTCTGGCTCCTACCATCAATGGTAACGATTCTGCCATGGTGGGTGATCTACAGCCATGCAAATGACGTGAAAACAAACAAACTCCAGCTTTTTCCCAGCTCAGTTACGCTGATTCTGCTAGGCAAATGAAAGTAAAAATTTACTTCAGTCGATGAAATAATCTTATTTCAATAGCCTACCATCAGACTGTAACAAGTTTACCTGTGCTGTACAAATAGTTGCCATGATGAGGGTTTTCTCAAACCTAGTAAGGTACTACAGAGAGTAAATCAGAAGTACCAGGAAATGCCCTTTATGCTTCCAGCAGCAAGCAGCCTTGCAGGATGTAAGTTACATAGCCCAGAGTGTTTATTTCCTTCCCACAGCCTGCTCCCTGTCTAGATTTTGGGAGCCTCAGGAAAGCTGACAGGTGAGAGTTGGCTTCTGCTCTTCGACAATTCTGCTGCCCCAGGGCTTGCTCCCTGCTTGAGGAGGAATGCCAGCAGGAATGTCATGGGCTGGCCACGCTGACCGTGGGTGCTGCAAGCTGAGGGCATCGGTTGTGAACAGGGATTCAGTCCTCTCTCCACTGGTCCTCAAGCACTGCTGGGTTCAGTGTGATGTTAGAACATGCTAGTGAGTGGTTTTAAACCCCTCTGATTTCCTGAGGTTGTCTCATTTGAGGCGCCTGACCCGCAGTGGAAATAGGACAGGGCACTTCAGAGAATGATGTCATTTAGAAAACGTTTTACTGCCACACCAGTCTTTTTCAACAGGCTGCAAGAGCTCTGGGGAAGATAAAAGTCACAGCAGGTACAGACATGCTCCTCATTAAGACACCAGCCTGATGCTCCCCAGTAGCTTGGCCTGACCTTGCTGCCTGGAGCCCTGGGATGTTCTGTGACACCATCCGAGGAGAGCCTGGAGCTGACCCCCACGCTGGGTGGGACCCTGTCCTCCCTCCCTGCAGGCTGGGACAGCTGGAATAAGCTTTTCAGGGACCTGGGGCACCCTCAGCTCCTGGGGACCTGGGGAGGAGCAGCAGGTGAGAGGCCTGTCTGAAACTCAGGCTGGCAGCATTTTTCAGGTTCAGTTGACTTACCCAGCTTTACTTGTTCATTTTGCCACACTCCTGCGGCTGGCAGCTGAAAATTACTGTCTTGGTGTTGTCAACACTGGGCATTCAATCTTGGGCCAAAGTATAAAAATTCTCATATTGCCTTAAAATATATGCTAATAGGAATTTATTTTTTTTAAAAAATGTGTTGTATTTTTGTCTGTCTATTGCTTTTAAAGTCTTCTTGGGAGGTCTAGCAACTTATCTGCTTATATGGAGACTAAAATGTGTGTGGAGCATAAATACCAGATATCTAGGGCAGCATTGTTCAGTTTGAAGGTGATTCCAATATTGCTACCCTAATTTTCCAATTTTCCTATTTTTCCCAGTATTTCTACCCTAATCTCACCAATTAAAAAATTCTAAAGTGTCCTAACCATCTGCAATAGGAAAGAGTATAAATTCAGGACAAGAACAAATCTATATTGATGGCAAAGAGAATGAAGTGCTTTCAAATTTTTTGCCATCTCAAGACAAAAACTGATGGGAGCACTGGCTTAGAACTGGTGCAGAGTGGAACCTTAGCCTGTATGGCTGTATTTGCCATTAGACTGCTCTACAGGCCTCAGAAATAAAATACTGTGGATGTTCCTGTGTATAAGGTACAAGGTAGAGGTGTACAAGAGCAAGGCATACAGGTAAAGCCACAGTGAGATTGGGGGAAAACAGTCTGGTTGTTACATTCCTGATGTCCACGTCTTTTAGTCAAATGATAATTATCCGTTAATAGCCTCACAAGTATGAATATGTAAATAGCTATGGAATGCATTATTCATGAATCACCAGGCATTAATTATTGTAATTAAGTATCATTTGCTACGTTCATATTACTAACCCTTCCAGTTAATGAATACATTAGCTAATCACTGTAGAGCAGATTCAATCAAAATTCCCTGTGTCTGTGCTGTGGAAGCCTGAGAGAGTTTTATCGAATTTAGATTCAATATTGAACATATCCAACATGCTTATCAGTGTATTTTTAATGACATTAAGTGTGAATCATAACCTCCAGTGCATGATGCTTGTCCTTGTGCCCAGGAGGATGGAACAGCACCAGCTGGAAGAGGACATGGAAGCAGCAGCTCTGTGAACCAAGGAGAACTTTAATTCTGGGACATGAAATCCACCTCCACTTTCAAGCCTCATGTATATTCACACGTACAATAGGAGAGGGGGGGTGTTTTGTGAGGGAGTGCTGTCCCAAAGGTGCTGCTGGTGACAATGTTCAAGGAACAATTTCAAAGCTCAGCTGGAGCTGTTTGCCAGGCGTTGCCTTTTGCCAGCACCAGCAGGACACAGCCCTGGCAGGATGTGCTCCCGATCTAATGCGGCTCAGGGCACTTCTGAAACATGAAGTAAAATGAAAAACCCAACCCTGGCTTTTGTCTTTACTCCCTGGAGATCCATTTCAACTAATAGAAATCTCAGTAATACAAAAAGAAGATTTGCTGCAGTTTTTATTTTACTGCCTTTTTAGGGTTATAGTTCTTAGGACCAGGTCTTGTGGGTTGTGAAGTAGAAATTTTGAATAATTTATTGCAAACAAGAGTTTCATTATTTTTAGGGAGAATCACTAACTCAAGATATAAATATGTAAGTTCAAGTGCTGAAAGTTAACAGAAAAAAGTAAAATGCCCTCTTGGCTGAACTTCTGGCTGTCAGGACAGAAAAAATATTTGCAAAGAAATAATGAAATCTTATTTCATCACTGTTAGTTTGAAGAAGATTTTTTCCTATTTTTACTTTCACCAAAGTACTGTGGTCATGTGCAGTGAGTAAATGATTATTGGATCTAGTTTCCTCAGTAATCTGGGAGTAAGAGAATCTAAATAAGCATACATCAAGGATACTTTCAAATTCACAAACACTTTGTAGTTAAAATTGTCATAAGATACTGATGCATAGAGGGGTCAGTCAGAGCCTGTTTTTCCAGGGGCCAGAAGCAGGAACAATGGTCAGTAAAGCAAATCTGCCACTCCCTCAGTGAAATACCCCTCGTGCATTTTCTAAACACAGCGAAGAATCTGCTTTCATTCATCCCACAGCTGATGCAAATCCCTCTGCTCTCCCTTCCAGTGTATCCATCACTGCTGTCTTCCCCTCTCTTTTCAGAAATCTTAATTCTGCCTCAAGCCCAAACACTGTTACTTCTCATTACCCAGCTTTCTGAATGACAGTTGCTGGCATCTGAAAAACAGTTTGAGTCTTAGCAGCATAGAGGGATCCATTACAGATATTACCAACATGGAGCATCATGAGCCATACCTGCAAAAACCACGACCTTGCTTTTTGGCTTTCTTTCATTTGCATGTCTTGTGCCCCTCCTCTAATTCCGAGTATATTGAGATGAAGATTTCCCAACCTCTTCTCAATGCCCAAATTAGTAGGAGTGTGTTTTGATGTTTCTTTTTTTAAATAAATACTGATTTTCCACAAAAGCACAAACTCAGCAGGGGGTTTGTCTTCTGAATAAGAAAAAAATCAACTATCAAAAGATTTGCAGCACAGTTGCAACATGGGAGATGTGTGAAGATCTTGCTTTATACCTTAATAATGAATAACGGCCTTTTCAGCCCCCTGAATTCTAAAAAATCTTAACAATTGGATGTATTCACAAAAAGATTAGTGCTTAGTGTCATTATTCATCCAGCTATTTTTTAGTGTTTGCTTCTATATATGTTTCCCTTTACTTGTCTGACACCTGCATCTCTTGAAAAAAAAATATACATAAGAAAATGATTTAAATTAATCTGGCATTTGTTTATTTATTTTTTAGCTTTTAAAACTAGAAATATCAAGTCTGCAGCACTGCACCTGGGGCGGTTGGAGTGGCTGAAGAGCTTCAGTGGGAAGCACCTGCCTGGCCCTGCCCTGCCAGAACTCCTGGAAAACCCTGGGATGAAGCAACCTTGGTTGGTGTGTGGTGTTCCTGCGAAGTGTTCAGAAAACATGGCACACTGAAAGCAAATGAACAGAGCCATCAGCAGGAAATGAGGAGCAGACATAAAGAGACAAAGGCAGAAGGTTTATTTTGTGTATAAAGGTAGGAAATTTATGTACACGTGCACAATGCAGTTGAGGATACAGAAGTACAAAGAGGAGAAGAGCAGCGTTTCTGAGGCCAGGGGATGTTTCATGATGACAAGGCATTAGAGGAAGGAAAGAATTCAATTACAGGTGAGTGTTTTCAGTAAAAGAAAGAGTGAACTGATGCCCTGCTAATACAGTTTAGTTTAAAGCTTATGTATTGCTGTAAATTCGTATAAAACCTGTATTTAATGTTGTATAAACACTCATATCAAGTTTCTAGGATGGAATAGAAAGAGTATTGGAATGTCTAGACAAATGTATTCTTTTTGTTTTCGTGTTTTGGATATAGGTCTAATGCCAGACATACTGTGATTACATTTATTGCTTTCTAGCTTTCTTCAACAATAATACCATGATGAAATCTTTGCTTAATATAGTGTGTCCTGTAGTGCATATTCTATAAAGTACATAACAGTTCAATTTAGTTATGTGGAAGCGGAACTAAACCCAGTGAGAAAATAAAACCAGGCCAAACTTCATTATTGTCTTAATTACAGTTATTTAAGAAAAAAATTGTTTCAACAGCTTTGGTTAGTAGCAGTAGGGTTTTTTTCATTTGAATTTTTAAGGTTTCCTATTTCTTTGCCTTTAGTAAGCATTCTGAAATAGGACAGTTTTTATTTCAAGTTTTGCAATTAATTTTTCATTTTTCACTTCAATAATACTGAACTGAGTAATGTTTATTGCTGTGATTAAATGAAAGCTGTAGTGTGGAATAAAATTCCCAACATAATATGTTATTATTTTAAATTTCCCCACATGAAAGCAATTTTCCAACACCGTATTTTCATTGGAAAAAGAAATATTTTAAATGCAGTCTGGTTTTGTTTTTTTCTCTTTGCCTGTGTTCTATAATTCCCAGTATTATATCTGATTGCCAATAAGTAAACCTACATCTGATAGAATATATAGTTTTGTTTCTGATACTGCTACATTAATTTCATCTCCAATGCATTCCCATCCAGTGTTTATTGATTGCTTACAAAGAGGAAACAATTTTTTTGCTAAATTTATATTTATATATAAACATTATTATAATGGTTTTTAATAAGATATTAACAAAAAAATTGCCCTAATCACTTTTCAGGTGTGATAAAGACAGAAAAGAAATTATCCTTGTGTACAATTCTTACAGGTAAAATTACTGTGCTTAATTTTCATACTAAGGCAGATGCTAGGAATGGGAATATGTGACAGGGATGAATCACGATTTTTTTCCACAAATGTGCAAAAGTTTGTTTGGTTCTTTTTCTCCCCCCTAAAATAGGAGTAGGGTTTTTAATAGCATAAATGTTGCTGCATTTGTGTGCTGAACAGTACTCAGAAAAATAACAGACTTGGGGGCATTTGTAAAGGTGGAAAAGAAAAAATAGTCTTGATCCACTGTCAGGGGCCTCTGCCATATCCTGCTGTGGCAAAACAGAAAGCTTAGCATCTCACTTCCACACATTTCAGGGTGTCCTAACGTCACTGGAGATTTAAAGGTGGGATTTGCTTTTCCTGGATGCACCAGGTCCAACCTGCAGCAAGTTAGGGAGGACTGATGAAGGAACAGAGTCAGGTTTGAAGTGGGGGAAAACGATATCAGTGGTTTCAAGGACATCTCCAAAAGACCAGTTTTTCCCTCTGTAGTCGGAAAACCTCCCAGTCTGGTGTTAGTCCTTCCTATAACTCTGCTACCTGCCATGTAGCTGAATAACAAAACACCACCCTCTACATGCTTATTCTTTCGAATCCTCTCTCAAGAACCATAGATAGAGAATCTATGCAAATATAATAATGAATGTCCAAATAAATTATTTCACCATTCATGCATGGGATTTTTGCCTTAAAGAATGGTTAAAAAAACCAAAAACCCCTCACTTTTTACAAATGTTTAGTATTTAGCAATGTATTTCAGTTGTGTCTCCACTCTCAAAGGCAACTACAAAGATATTTTGCTAAAAAAGTTTTGTTCGATCTCCTGGTGCTCATAATTTTCAGGTCCCTTATTTTCATTCTTTTAAGACTCCATGAACAACAAACCCAATTACTTCATTTGCTTCCTAAGAAGGAAAAATCCCTTTTTTTTTGGTCTGTTGACACTGATCCACTAATAAATAACACAGGTTTACTTGAAGTTACAGAAATCTTTAAACAAACAACAAATCTGTGATTTTCAAGTCTGAGATACTTCCTGGGCCTTTCTTGAAAGGGGAAATGTTGGTAAAGATTAAGATGGTTGTATTTGTTCTCAATATAGAACATTGGATGTGTAGACGCTACTGGAGCAGAGGATCAGGATTAGTTGTATCTGTGCAGGATTGACACTAATTCAGATGGATGTGGGAGCCTCCTCAGCATGTTGTGAATTGCTAATCCAAACCATTACCTAATTATCCAAAAATAGCCTGCATGATTCCACAGGTGTGAGGCCTAACTGCCAAAGCAACAGCAGTGAACATGGTGTGTGATGTAAAGGTGGTGACTACCTGGAAGATTTAATTTAATATTAGACTTATTGATGGCAGTGGATCTTTGTCACTCACTGCAGTAGGGTTTGAACGCCACCCTCAGTAAATGTGATAGTTGTGTTGCCTGTTAGTTGTCCCACTGTCATCCACTGGCAGTGTCCATGTGGTGAAATGCTCTGGTGAAACACTCTTTAACATCTGCTAGCATTTGTTCTAAAACTAAATCAATTAACTAAACCAAATCCGAAGCGATTCATAGAAAAACCATTCAAAGAAATATAAAACAAGTTTTAAAACTCTGATACTTGTGTTGCTTTGCTAAGCTGGTTAGCCAAGGCATCTTCTGCTGCAGTAAAACACAAAAGTTTAAAGACTGCTCAATAGTCTTCCTGATCACCCCACTCGACTGCTGGCTCATCATCCATTCGTAGAATGAGATAGGAGAGAAGCTGAAAGAGGTTCTGCCACAAGAGCAAAGAGACAAAAAAGGAGAGGTCGCTTACATCGATCTCACAGCGGTCGCCAGCGTAGTTCACGTCGCACAGACAGTGGAACTTGTTGAGGAGGTTCTGGCAGAGGCCCCCATTCAGACACGGGTCAGAGCTGCACTCATCAATGTCCTTCTCACACCTGGGGGAAAGACTGCAGTCAGCCTCTGAAACCAGGAATCACATGTGTCAAACAGGCACATTTTTAATTCAGAAGCTTTGTGGGGAGGGAGAGGAAGATGCTCTGGGGCATATTTCCACACACGTTTATGGTTTTATTAACTAGCTGATTAGCCCCACTCAAATCCTGAACTTCCTGTATGATTATCAAACACAGATAGTTAAGCAGGCAATTTCATCTCTGTAAAGCACTTCACTGTTAATGGTGCAAGGTGCAGTGAAAGTTCTTGCATGATTTTAGAGCCAGCTCTGGTGCTAGTCCTGCTGACAGCCTGCTTGTCCTTTTCATCGTTCCAGGAAGCTGAGGGCACCTTTTCCTTCTCAGCAATCTGGATATCAGTCAAGCAAATGTGTGTTTTTCCCAGCTGAGTGCTCCTGAAAATACTTACCTGCTTTGGGGGTTTTTTTTAACCCTTTTATTTTCTTCCCTCAATTTGGAATATCGATAGATCCCAGCACAGTTTCCAGTCCAATCTCTCTGAGATGGGCCCCAAGAGTGGTAAGAACAGTGCAGGACAAGTGTTACAAGCCTTAATACACATTGCTAAATGTTTTTGAGTTAATTCTTGTGATAAAAGAAATTTGAGTTGTAATTTCTCAAGGCAGCCAATGGAAAGATAATGAGGGATGTGTAAGATTGTCTGAAAATTACTAATGATTTGGTGATTTTTCTGCTCTCACAACGTTCCCTTTTAATTCCCTTCTCCCTTTTATCAAATAATGCTAACAGCTAATCCTAATTTTTCCAAATGAAAATGCAGCTTTATACTTGGAGAAGAATGTGAGAAATTATCTCTGAATTATAAAGAATTGCTTTGTTCAATCATATTCATAACCACGCAATAAAATTTTAATCTTACATCAGAGAAGAGCATTTTTTTCTATTGAGCACTTTTACTCAATTCATCTAAACATCTTCCAATGGCTTCCTTAAACGGTAAATTATATTCATATACTTCAAAGAGCTAAGGTATTTATCCAATATACAAAAATTGTATAGCTATGAAATTACCTATGCAAATAAAAAAAAAAGCCAAAACCCGCTCAAGTCTTCCAGGGAATCAGGTACCTGAATCCAAGTGAGTTTCAGGAATACTTAAAAACCTGACTCCCTTTATATAATTGTGAAAGTTCCAGTCTGAATTGAATGACAAACTTGTTTTTGAGAAAGAGCTCTATCTTCTTTCATGGAGAGTAATCTTTCCACATTTCCCTTTCCAGCTGCTATTAAGTTCACTGGGTTTTGGTTTTTTGTGTGACCCCAAGTCAGTTGATTGGCATAGAAGGATACTCTTGTCTCTATAATGTGCACCAGTGGCTTTCTGAGGGATGAAGTGTTGTCTTAAAGGAAAATGCCTCCTTTATCAATCTAATACATAAATATACAAGAGGTTTTGGTTTTAATTTTCTTATTAACAGATATATTTGAATTTGTTCTGGAAAAAAAAAAAAAAAAAGGAAGGGGTGAAATTTGATCTAGTGAGACCTCCAAGCATGGAAGTACTGCTGGTTTATGGTTTGGCAGCCTGGAGGAACAGAGGCCAAATGGTGCATTTCAGAGCCTGGAGAAGAGTGCCTGCTGCCACAGGCAGTTAACGTGCAGCTCACCGGGCACAGGGCTGCTGCTCGATACGAGAACCTTGGGAACCATAAAAGAGAGATTATTGCCAGCCAGTGGGATGGATGGAAGGACGGCTCATTCCCAAAGCTGCAGTTAGCAAGTTGGCTGGCAGGGGAAGGGAGAAGGAAAAAGTGCTTTGCTCCTACCTTGAAGTCCCAAGAAATACATGCAGTGCAGTAGTGGCTATGAATATGCTTTTACTTCTTAAACTTTTATTTTATTGTATTCTTTTCCCCCTTGTTGAATATTGCAAGGTGATACACAGGCGACCCGGATGTTAACAATGCAATTCAAATGTATCTGCCAACTATACAGTGCATTGAGTGGGTGGAAATTTTCATTTCATCTGTCTTTTGCAGCCTACTGTACTCCTTCCACAAAATCAGTGGGCTCATAAGTTTTTGAGAGAATGAAAACCTTTTGTTGGAAACTTCTCTGTGTTACAGCTTGGCCCTGCTGAACTTTTGGATATCATACTCTGATATAGTGCCAATTTCACCAAGAGTATGTACAATATTTCCTGTCTCACTATCCAAAATGCCCTTACCTGTTCAGACTATGACTGGGACATTGCCTTCCTAAATTTCTAAAGCACCTGATGCCCCGAGGCTCTCAGCCCTCCCTGCTCCAGAGGTCTTTGAAGGCCAGTGTTAAGTGGTGTTACAAGACTACAAGATACAAATTTCACTGTGAGGAAGGTCCCTCTGCTTCGGGCTAAACAACAACATGTGCAAAGTATTCCTTAATCTTTTCTAAAAGCAATCATTCTGTTTTCATACTTCAGCATTCAGTAAGAGAGCATGGCATACCATGCCACCAGGTGTGCCACCTCTTACCATCCCTGTGATGCAATAGACTGTACATTCACAGCAGACATGTGAAAATGAAACAGCTTTGCATATTCACGTGCCAGGGCATGTAGCTGGTTTATAAATATGAGCAGGATATGTGTGTTTGTGTGTCCCCACCTATGGAAAGGTAACATTCTAATTTGTCATATGAAAATTTGGCACAGAAGCCAAAAAAAGGCATACACAAGCAAGCATGCAGTGCTGTTTAAGAAATAATATCTAGGGCTGGATTACTGGTGCTGCATTGGACTGAGCCTTGCTGCATTCATTTGTGATTTTTGTCTAAAACTGCAATACTTCTGACCCTCAGAGTCACTCAAGCAAGGAACTGCTGCACTTAAACAGCTCCTTTGTATTTCTGCCAGAGGGCTGGCNTCCTAGTTTGACAAGAAGTCCAAGAATGTAGGCAAAAAGCACTAAGAATACAGAAGTTGTAAAAAGGTATAAAAGGGTATAAAAGAAAAGGCAAAAGTCTGGATGTCTCGTGCTCTCTCAGCTGAAGCAGGGGAGCAGGGTATTGCCCAAATGAATGACAGCTGGAACTGAGATTTAAGACTCCCAGAACATGTTTTGCCTAACTTTTTTAATCTGATGGATTTCGTTTTTCTTCTCCAAGTATGTACTGGCAAATTGATGATTCATTTTTCAGTTAAAAAAAAAAAAAGACATCACTCTGCTTACATTACTGATGTGGNCCTCTTACCATCCCTGTGATGCAATAGACTGTACATTCACAGCAGACATGTGAAAATGAAACAGCTTTGCATATTCACGTGCCAGGGCATGTAGCTGATTTACAAATATGAGCAGGATATGTGTGTTTATGTGTCCCCACCTATGGAAAGGTAACATTCTAATTTGTTACATGAAAATTTGGCACAGAAGCCAAAAAAAGGCATACACAAGCAAGCATGCAGTGCTGTTTAAGAAATAATATCTAGGGCTGGATTACTGGTGCTGCATTGGACTGAGCCTTGCTGCATTCATTTGTGATTTTTGTCTAAAACTGCAATACTTCTGACCCTCAGAGTCACTCAAGCAAGGAACTGCTGCACTTAAACAGCTCCTTTGTATTTCTGCCAGAGGGCTGGCTGGTACCCTCTGGTCTCTTTTGGAACAGGTGCTCCCCAGAGATGTGCAGGACAAAGCCTCTCACCGTTCTCCCACAAAGCCCGGCAGGCACACACAGGTCAGCTCGCCGCCAAGGTCAGTGCAGTTGCCGTAGTTGAAGCAGGTGAGGTTCCTCTCTTCGTTCCCACAAACTGTGTAAGGTAATCTTCGATATCTGGGTGAACAAGAAGGCAGAAGCAGTTATTTGCACTGTCCTTGTGGTGCCTTTTCCTGATCTTAAAATCAAGAGGCAAACANTCACTCTGCTTACATTACTGATGTGGCTCTGTGTGATACCTGGACAACGTAGTATAAGATTTCAAAAGAGAGACTTAACATACAAAATAGACTATACTGGGCCACCATAAGGCATCTTCAAATCTGACGATGTCCTCACTACTCAGAAAAAATAAACAAAACCTGTCAATTTTAGTAATTATATCCTAAAAGACTGTAGTGGGGTAGCACGAAGGTGATTGTCTGTTTGCATCCTTTGGGCTGCAGCAGACAGGATTTATTGGAGTCCTCTGAGGGAAGGAGAAGGATCTTGCCTTCTTGGAGAGGAATGGGACATGCTTAGAGGGGAGAATTTTATGGGTGTGCAGAGAAGGGCACTTAAAATGGAAGAGCCTGCAGCCTTTCTAGAGGAGAGTCTGGAAAGAATAGGAAACAGCAGGTGAGCAGTGTCAGAAGCAATGAGAAAAGTGGGCTGTGTGGTGTTTTCAGCCACCAGGACTGAGAGCAAGCTGGGAGGAAAAGACCAACCCAGAAAAGATGCTGTGTGTGGGGAAAAAAACAACTTCTTTTCCTATTGTTATTTTCTCTTACTAATTCTGAATTCCTTTATTTATAGCTCTAGAGCTACACTGCTCTAATAAAATATAGTTTTAGTGATTTAAAAACCTTAAGGTTTTTTTTTTTTCTGAAAAGAAGATGTAGCACATGTATTTTCAAGGTCTAGAAGGCTTGTAATCTTGTCACCAGAGAGTTCATAGGACCAGTGCTGGCAGCAGAACAGGGCAGCAGAGCTGTGCCTGGTTCCTTCAATCCTTGCCTCATCAGTCTCTGCCTGAGCTGGCAGCTCTCCACTGCCTCAGTCCACATCTAATTGATCTGTACAACTTTCTGTACTCTCCATACATCGGCTCCACAGCCATGATTAATATAGAGACAGATGCAAAACATCTGTGTTTAAAACAAAGACATCAGTGAGGCAAAAGAGACTTGACAAAATCATGTGGATCAGCCTTGTTTACAGTACCTGCAAAACCTCCCAGTGAAGTTAGCAGCACACAGGCAGGAGTATCCATTAATCCCATCAACGCAAGTGGCCCCATTCACGCACTGGTGGCCATGGCACTCGTCTATGTCCTCTTCACAGTTCTCCCCTGCGTAACCAGGCTCACAGCTGCACTCATAGGAGGCAATCCCATCTGTGCAGTTCCCATGAATGCAGGGGTTTGAAGAGCAATCATCAGTGTTGACTTCACAATAGCTGCCAGTCCATCCATTGGGACACACACAGTGGTAGGAAGTGTACAAGTCTTCACATATCCCCCCATGCATACAGGGGTCTGAGCTGCAGAAATCTACCTGCAAACAGCCAGTAAGAGTGGGGTTTGCAGATATTTTGAGAAATTGCTCCCCTTGAGGTTTTTTAGTAGGGATATCAGCATTTTCAAAGTATGAGAGATAAATGCCACTGATTTCTATGGTGCTCATACACCCTCGCAGGCCATCCAGGCTGTCGAAAGCCTTGTCAGCCACATAGATGTCTGTCTCTTCTCTTAAAAAGTTGAGGCTTCCTGCAGCAGCTGTGCTGGTTGCCGTGTCTTTCTTGTTGTCTATATCCATGTGCCACCTGGAGGACTGGGACAGGGGCTCCACCATGGAGACCATCACTTGGTGCCACTTGCCATCGCTCACAGGCACTGAACTCGCAAGGGTCAGCCTGTAGAAGCTGTTGCCGCTTTGCAATTGAAACAGGAGTTTGGAGTTGTGGATGCTGATGATGACAAACTCAGGCTCCCTCTCTGCATACAGCAGGATCACGTCAGTGTCCCTGGTTCGAAAGCCAAAGATGATATTGGTGAGGTCTCTGCTGATTTTCCCGTTGCTTCTGTAAAATATCGCGCTGCTCCGGCCGCTGAACACCGCGTTAGCAAGACCTGTGCAAAGACAGCAACTGAGAAACGGGGCCAGTTTCACACCAATACATGTGGAGCAATGTCTCTCCAGTGCACATGCTCCCTGCCATATAACTCCTTTGGGGTTTGCTGAAAAACAGTCAAATTCCACCAGTGTTTCAGTTATCCTGGTCTGCCTCTCATGGCTATGGAAATTACAGGGCAGTGCCAGCATCAGCTATAATGACATCCAAAGCGTACTGCTTTGCATCATCTCAGGTTATCATTTTAATATACAATTCTACATTACTGTTATCTCTCTATTTCAAAAGAAGACATATTTTTCATTTTATGCTTGTTTCCCAAGTGTGGGCAGCTAGTTATTCCCTGTGACAGATCTGGATGGGGTGAACATTTCTGCCCAATTCCTTTTTTCTTAGGTGTGTCTTAAGATATTTTATCAAGTATTTGACTGGATCCCAATTTCATCTCACCAATGCAAAAGGATGAATTTAATTGAAGCCAGTTGATGCAAAGCCCCTTCAAAATCCCTGTAAGCAGAGTCATGCCTGTCATGTTTAAAGCCAGCTTCTCCTGCTGGGCAGGCACTGCCACAGCCTGGTGCTGGTGGGACTGGGAGGGCAGCAGCTCTCAGCTCACACTGCTGTGAGTGAAAATTGATGGGCAATGTTGTGGCAGCTTTATGGACATCTTCACAAAGGTATTTGACACCTTTCATTAACATGGTTTCTACTAAAATGCACTTACTCACTGGGCTGTAAATTTAAACGTTCTGAGGATTAAAGGCAGGGAGGAGGGACAGGAAGGAATGTCTTCTGTCTGTACTTCAGAAAAAAATAGCCCTGAAAGATCTGAGATAAGCTGGGTTTATGAACTATCTCTCGGCTTAGTCAATCTTGAGGAAAAGAACCCTGGGAGTCCCAGTATGAAGTTATTGACTGTATATCCTGATGCTAAGGCAGCAGAGGCATAATTGCATTTCCTGGTCCATCAAATGTGGTGTCTTTCTCATAGAAAAGGTTTCCTCAGAGGAAATCATACTAAAAGGAAATTCAGAGCTTATCAAGATTATTCCTGTTTTTTTAAATATCTCACAAATCTGCTGAGTTTTTTTTTAAGCAGAAGACACCAGGCAGAGAGCTCACTGCCCAGGAAGGCTTTTATTTTGTTATCCTGTGTTGAACAACAAGAAGTTTATCTTGTAGCTAAGAATACAACTACTTAAAAATGCAGTTCTGTACTGCAGGAATTTTTGAATATCTATTAGGGAAACTCCCTACTGTTGCCACATAAACCAGCACAGAAATCTAAATGGGATGACCTTGAGTCATTGAAAGTGTAAATGACCTTGAGTTTAGCAGAAGGAAACAGTTCAGGTACTTTTCACTTCACTGTCTCTGAGTGTTTCTGTTCTACCCTAACATGCAATAGCAAATTTTACAAGAGAATGTATTTTGATGTTATCAATAAAGACATTCCTGAGAGGAGCTATTATTTTAATTTCAGTTACAATTTTAACCCGTCCTGCATTGCTGATTCTAACAATCTGCACAAAAATAGTATCATATTGGTCTGTCTGTGATAGAAATCTTTCGTTGAGCAGCCTTCCCAGTCCTAAGAGTCAGCCATTCTAACAGCTTCCATCAGACTGAGCAGGTATTTACTTCCCTTCACAGCTTTGGTAGGGCTTTCTTTGGTAACAAAAGGAAAAAAAATATTTCTTAAAAATACCTATGTGCATTTTGAATTCCACTCCAGGGTGGGAAGGAGAAGGAGAGTGGAGAAGGAACGAGATGTGCAGGGTGGCTGATGATCCTAAGGCAGCTAATAGTCATCAGTTTTCAAATGGACTGCTTGGAATGCAGGTGCTTCTTACAAAGCCACTGCCTGAACAACTGCACTGCAGGTATTGAGGTGACCTCCTTCAGTGCTATTCAAGATTTAAGAAAATCAAATGATGCAATGTAAGTTAGGTAGCTTGTCTTTTCAGGAGGATGGAGAACGTTCTAAGGTTAATCCACCACTGGATTAACCTCTTATCTCTGTACAGTGGAAGTGTGAGGGCAATGTACTGATCTATTGGACAACCTTGACTAGTTCGGCTGAGTAAGTCAAAACTAAAGGTCCTGTAAACATCAGTGTCTGATTCAGGGGGCCTGGGGGAGAATTTCTGGGTTTGGTAGGGCAGACTCTTCCCATTAACGTTAATTAAACTGACATAACTATTATTTTAATACAGAAACAACATTTGAATGAACTTTAAAGGCAGTGACTACTTCATTTCAAGGAAATGCTGCTGGAAATGTCTATTGCTGCTGATCTCCAAAGATGATTGGAACAACTGAAATGTACCTACATTCAAATCCTTGGTGCACCAGCTGGCATTGTGCTTCATGAGGACAGGGCCCAAGCTCACACCACTTAACTTCCTCACATGCCTTCCCCACTGTGTTAGGGGGGCACGTGCAAGTGAAGTCATCCCAGATTGAATAGCACACACCACCGTTGTGGCAAGGGTTGGACTATGGGGAAAGAGAAGAGATAACCTCAGTATGAATCAAGGCTGTTGGACTCCCAGCTCTAGGGATGGGGGACTGTTTGGCAAAAAGAAGTGTTCTTTTTATTTCAGATGGAAAATGATAAAGACCAGTATTATGACAGTACAGCACGTTCAATAATTGGTGAAAAACAGTATTTCAACCTCAAAATAGCTTAATTCTCCCCTATGCAAATAGATTTTGCTTCTGATATTCATTGTATGTAGCACATCTTAACAATATCTGCTCTATCATTTTTGCATGTTTTCCTAAGCTGTCATTATAATCAAATAATGTGTGGGAACATTCTAAAAAATAAAAATAAACTCCCCATTATAAGTACACAAAAATGCTCTGAAAAATATCATTCTTACCTTGCAGAGGTTGTCACCAGTGCAGCCTTGGGTGACGTTGATCAGAGTTCGGTTGATAAGGGAATTCTGTGGATTGGTGATGGGGAAGAATTCCAGTGGCTGGTTATTCACCCTTACATCTTGGATACAGCCTTTGAAATACCTGCCATTTCTATCAGTTTCTTTGTTGTCTGGTAGGCCTCCAATGTAAAGAATATCCTTACTTTGGATGGTTAGTGCTGGAGCAGAAATAAAGCCTAGGTAGTGAGAGGACTGGAACAACTCCAACTTATTTGGTTCTATTTTTAATGTTATTAAGTAAAAGTTTCCATCGTTCATGGAGTGTTTCCCTAATAACTTCACGGAATTTAGAGCTAGCATGGTGAGTTTCCCACCTTCCAAATAGACTCTTATGTAGAGGTAAGTACTGTTTCTCAGAGCCAGTAACAAGCCAGAAGGTTTGCGTGTTCGGACAAACATTGATATGATGAAGTTCTCATTCTGAGTGGAATCAACAGGAAAAGCAGCATAGCCTGAGGAGTCCTCGGATCCAAATCGGCCTGGAATGTACTCTTGAGGTTAGAGATATGGGAAAAGGAAAAAAAAAAAAAGAAGAAGAAGAGAAGGGAGAAAAATTAAATAGTTAGGGCTAAATGATGAGGGAGCCAATGCAATGATCAAATAACTACTTCTGGTAATATTTATGTATGGTAGTAAGATGTGCTTGTATTTATGGATGAATAAAGACTTGATCCAACTGTAAATAGCTTCTATTTCGAAATTCCTGTTGGCTTCTATGGCTGAAGCACTAAGCCTCAGTGCAGGACCAGATGTTGTATTATTGGGCACATTTTTCCTCTTTATCATGCTCTGTGCAATGCTGTGTTTTCAAGTAGTTAAACAAGGACATATTTCTATACTTTCCTGCACTGGCCCTCAGGAAGATCATTTTGGAAAGAACCTAGCTGCTTTGATCTTCTGATGACCATGGAAGTTAATGCAATTCTGAGATTTTGTGATATTTTTTGCACAGATTCCAGTTGCAGACAGCTGCTGAGCAAACCCCTCTTGTGTGAATAGATCACCTGTGTGGTGCTGCTTGGGCTCCCCAGTTCTCTGACAGACTTTTTGTTGCCGGGGCTCAAGATGTGCTCACCTACAACAACTTGTATCCAGTCATGAATCCTGCTCAGTCCCTGAGTGGCCACAGTGCTGGGGAGAAACATGATCCGGGATCGAGTAAGTTTTTTTTTCTTTGTGCTTATCAATTAAAATGATTGAACCAAACCATCTGCCTGTCCTTTACCTCTTTTCTTCAGTAATGATTTTCATTCTTTTAAGGATACGAAATATGTAGCCAAAACTGTATTTTATTCTGATGAATCATCTCATTAAAGAACAACAAAGCGTTTCTATTTTTACACTCTAAGTTTTGTGATCTTGTCCTCAATATTACAGACTTCCTGCCTAAACAGTTTCAGGAGCTATTTTTAATATATCAAATTCATAGAAAGAATAAACCAAGCTTTTTTCAAATGTTCACATAGCTAAAGATTCAGTCCTCTGTTGTGCAGTAAAACTCCTGGAGTGGGATGCCATAGGCCGGCTTTCTGCCTGCAGAACTACCTTTTTTTATGACTGCACTAAAAAAAATGATGAAAATAAGGGACTGACCGTGAAGCCCCAACAGACCCTTAACAACCACACTGCACTGCTATGTGGTATGGTCATATTATTTAGCAACAGAAATAAATCCCATATTTGTTCCTAAACAGACAATTTCTTAATTTAATTTGAAATAATTTATTTCTATGAATAAGATTACCTATATATCTACATCTACTTGTTAAAACTCTTGTATGTAGAAATAATTATTTGTTGAAATTGGTGTTTTGAGGCATTAAGTCTGTTTAAGCTAAATCTTTTCTTAAGGTGGTACTGGAGACTGAGACACTTTTTTCATGAGGGTAGAAAGAAAAATTCTGCTGGAATGAGGATTCCACAACTGCAGTATTAGAAAGAAGCATTGATCTTCAAAAAGGTATTTCATGTTTACAATTACCTTGTCACATTCCTCTCTATTTATAAATATACACATATATCATCAGTCTGATCTGTTTGATGAGATGACTAGCATCACCTTGGTCAATATTAACCTCTTGGGTCACAACATCTGGATGTTGATCAAAATGAGTCAACATCTGTTTGTTATTTTGTATATGTAGAGAAAATATTGCCTCTTGTCAATTAAATACTTGGCAGCAACTTTTCTTCAGAAAGACACCAGCATTTCTTATGTTACCCTTTACCGCAAGTCTCGCCCCCTCTGCCTCTTTAGAAACCTGCCACAGTCTTTTACATGTGGCACATATCTAGAACCTATGTACCAAAATGGCACGGTGCCATGATTAGCAAGGAATATTGTGGTCAGCAGGGGAAAAAAAAAAAGCGTGCTTTCTAATCATTCTCAACAGTTCTAATGCCAGTATAAGCTGCTCCTGGCCCTGACTGGTTTTAATTTTGCTTCATATAAGGAGGCAAACATATTTGCCAGATGTTGTCCTATACTCCAAAGTTGCCTTCCAAATCTTTGGATAAATTACAGCTACACTTCAAAGAAGTCTGTTACAATTACCTCTCAGACTTTGTCATTTTGCAATAAAACCAAAAGGAAAAACTATTGAAAGGTATTGATAAGTATTAGGTAGAGCATGCAAATTGAAATTGTATTTGAACATTCGAAATGTATTTGAAGCCCCAGCTTTCTGCAGCAATGCATTCACTAACCCCTGAGGCCAGTTGTTCAGCTGATGTGAATCAATGGAGCTTCACTGCACCCATGCCAGTTTACACCAGTTTAGGATCTGTCCATTCCAATCTGACCAAAGCTCTGCTGCTGTGCTTAATTTTTTCCAGTCCACTTGGCAAATATATCTACATAAATATACATATGTATGTATACGTGTACGTATGTATGTATTTCCTGCTCCCTAAACATTGCTCTGCTGACCATGTGTGGATGAGGGAGGCAGAGGCAAGGGCACAGCATGAACACTTAGTCCTGTGCAATTTTCTCATATGAAACTGCTTGTTTGAGATCCCTCAAACTTTGCCTGGGGAAGGACTGCAGAGCTCACCCTAAAGCATTCCTGAGGGTTGCTGTATTCACAGCTCTAGGGGGCTTCACCCAGCAGATGCAGTACAGCAGGGAGCTGACCAGGGATCTCCTGTTGTCCTTCCACTTTGCCCCAGCCTGCACTCACAAAGATCATTTGTAGCAGGGAGAGTGCTACAGGCATCTGCAGCTTTTGAGTTCCTGCTCCGCACTGCCACAGAGGCTGTTTACTGAGATGAGCTCTTCTGCTCACTCAGACAGGGACATGTTTCCCTCTGGTCCCCATGCAGATCTCTGGGAACAGCAGCCTAAGCTGGGGATTGTCCAGCCCTGCCTTGGGACCAGCTGAAGGATGAATGGGCCCTGTTTCCAGCTGCTGAAGCCCTGCCTGCTCCTTGGGCTAATCAGATTAAGCTAAGAGTATAATCTCATTCATTTTTTTTAAATTGGAATCTGTCTTTTTTTAACTTGCGGTACTCTTGCTTGCCTTCATTGCCTTAAATGACTCTCTTTATGAAAGCCTAGAGAGCTTGAGGATAAAATTTTCAAAGAATACTTTGAAAATAAGTCTTAAACTTCAAGTGAGTTGCTTGCTTTCTAAATTTTACTCAGCATGGATAACCTCCAGTGAACTACAGTTTTTCAGAGTTTATGGAGTGCTAAGAGCACTGCGAAGATTTTAGAACAAGATGAGTTGAATCCACCAGTTTAGCCTTTTTTTTTTTTGTCAGGCTGAAAATCAGCCTTCCTGGGAAAGTAACTAGAAAATAACAAAGGTGTGCCACTACTAACCTCTTGCACTGGCTTACCACTTGGCATTAAGCTGCAGAGATCCTAAGGGACACACCGTTTCACCGCCAGGTATGGCCATATTTTCAGCAGGCACTTCAAACACAAGTGCCAGCAGTGTTCCCTTACCTGTTGCACAGTCTGGCCCTGCGTAGGGGCGGTAGCAGTCGCAGTGGTAGCTCAGCCACAGGTTGATGCAGCGTCCCCTGTTCTGGCACGGGTGGGGGTCACACCAGTCCTTTTTAGCACATCCTGTCCTGACATTTAAAGATGATCCAGATGATATATTCTCTGGAGTAATAACATTCAAGTCTATCTCAATATCCTGGAGACAGCCTACAAATGAAGGTGCAGAATGTGTATTAAAGGTGTTCTGTAGAGGGTTGCTGTTCCCCACTGGTAAGCCGCCCAAAAACGTGCTCTGAAACGCGAACATCACCAGCTCGTTATCTATCTTAGCGGACGTTTTATTGAGACAGGATTCTACACAAGAGCTGTCAAGCAAATTAAGAATAACAGCTCTTGCCAAGGTTACCTCCACTGAATGCCATTCTCCATCACTGACATTGTGTGGAATATGCAAAAGAGCCTGTGGCTGATTATTGACTTGCACGGATAAGTGTAAGTAGCCATTCAGTAACTCCAACTTTGCAAATGTATCTTTCTCCCCTCGGTGAAACAGAAAAGCTGTGGGTTGCACAGTTTGAAACCTCAGGTTTATATTATAGAAAAAATCCTTTTTATGGGTCAGGGGATTCTTCAACAAAAGGAAACTGTTTCCATGAAAAGAAAATGTGGTTATGGTTTCACAGTGTATTCCAGTATACCCAGGTGAACATATGCAGCTGAATCCATGTTGGCCATTTTTTAAATGTGGGATACATATTCCATTGTTTTGGCATTGATGATCAGTACAGCCATGTAGAACTTCTGTACAGTTCCAGCCACCATAAAAAATCCCTTCTTTGTCTGCAGGTGGGCAATGGCAAGTGTAATTTCCAGGAAAATTCTCACAGATCCCACCATTTTGGCAAGGGTTCATGTAACATTCGTTGACGTCTTCATCACAGTGAGTACCTGAAGAAGAAACAAAGAATTAGGCATTCTGGTTTGAATAACTGGAGCCCAAAGTAACACTTTAAACAATGTGTTTTAATAAATTATCTTTTATTAGAGGGGAATGCCTTGATAAGTAGATGATGGACAAGTAAAAAATACATTAAATATAAAAATGCCATGCACTTATCAAGGTTTTCTTGTGCAAAGTATTATATAAGCACCTTAGTGATAACCACATTTTGGAGAAAAGCACCGAACAAATGGACAGTTTTGATATGGATAATGTGATGAAATTAAGATAAACATCATCAGATGAGATCAAGATTTGTTTCCCACATATCCTGTGGTAGAAATTTAGAATGCTTTGTACGGAACTGAATTGTTTATCACATACAAAAAACCTAAGAATTGTTGCTTAATTCCTATCCATAATATAGTAGGGTCATTAGCTGGAGTATGATCTGCTGGTCTTTCCTTCTTTTTCATGTTCATTCAAACAGTGTAAGAACTACAGACTATTATTCCTGGTCCCATATGAAACATCTTGGAGCAACAGCCTTCAAGTGAAAGTCACAAGACATGGTGGGTCAGACGGACAAGTGGCAGAACGTGCCCTCAAAACATATGTACTGCAAAAAGTATGTACTACAGGGGAACTTTTTTACCTCTCCTCTATACAAAATATAAAGCGAGAAAAGACAAAAGGAATGTTTTCTGAAATGCCTCAGAGGTTGATTGGTGATGAGAGCACCTCTGCAGGAGATTGTCACTACAGTCTCATATTTCCTCTCCTTCCATATAATGCTCGGCTTCTGGTATATCTGGTAAAAGGAGAACTCCTCATCTCAACTCCGCTGTAATTTGATAGATGTGGCCTAAGTGGGTCTGCTGGATCACACTTCACAAAGAAAAACAAATCTGTTCCTCTTGTAAAACTAATCTGTTTATCCCTCTGCACTGTTGTTCATCTATAAAGTGGTAATTACAGTAACTTCTCCCTTGAGCAATCCAGTGACCGATATGCATTCAGTGGATCAGGGAAAATCTGTTTCTCATCTCCCTTGGAAGCAGCCAAAATATCCAAATACTTCTTTGATAACTCATGTTAAGTAAAACTCTTAACATTTCCACTTCCCTTCATAGTTATCTTAGAGAAAAATGAGAAGCACTTTGCAGTTAGTTTTCAAACTAGTATCATCAGCACAAATTAAATAGATAAGATTTCATCCATCCCCACAGCAAAACTGCTGCCTGTAAATCGGGTAATGAGATGTCCTGAGGTTCATGAGTGGCAGCTGGGTGTACCAGGCACCACACCTAGATTCATGTACAAATTCACAGAGCTTTATTTCTATAACAAAACACAGCCATTCCCTACGGAAAATTACAGAGCAGCATTCAGCCACAATGAATTGCTTCAAATAGCAGTAGATAAGTGTAGTTACTCAGGCTAATTCCTTGCCTGTCCACTTTATTCAATCACAGCTGTAACTGGACACATCTTGGAGAGTGGTAAGTACAGGAGAGCCAGGATGGAACTGAGAATCGCAAGAGATTTGTTTAAATGATCAGCCAGAGTGAAGTGGTCAGAGCAGGTGCACAGAAGACTCTCTCTGCAGCGATCCAACTCACCCATTCCTCCTCAATTAAAGCATACACTGACTTTCCACTCAAAGCTTCAGACTATCGAGCACAGCTAGTGCCATGTCCCTGGCCTGGCAGTGGGGTTTTACTGCAGCAGTCTCTCTCTGTTTTCCAGCCAGGCTCATCTTTATTCCAGTGAGAGATGTCTGTGTATACCTTAATGTGTAGTGGCATCTAGCAGAAATACAACTCATTGGGGCTGACTTTCTCCAAGAGAAGTGCAGTTCCCAAACCACTTCTGACTGGGGGCCAGAGCCATGTCTGCTTCGCCCAGTTTGTGGCAATTCCAGTGTTAGTAACTTGTCCTGCTTTTGCAATTCTAGTATATGAAAAGTGAAGTTACTGTGAGCTATGTCTTGTTTTGGTCAATGTTTTAGTACATCTCCTGCCTGATACTGCTCCCTTCCCTGCTTTGGCATCGAGAACAATGTGTCCTCAGGTCTTTTGTACAACTCAGTCTTAATATGATGGCTGCAGAAATGCAGGTCTCTTTGGGTTTTTGTGTCAGAGAGAAAAATTAGTCCGGCCTCCAAGCAGTTGGATCAGGTTGTGCTTAGCTTTGTCACAGGGCTTCAGAGTGGACAGACTGTGCTTATGGATTTATAGACTGGGAGTCCCTGTGAAACCTTTCATAAAACAATCAGCATTGCGAATGGCTAGGTCCTTAGCTATTGCATTTTCAGCAGGGTGTGGTGACTCTCTTTGTGTTACTTTATTGTCCCACAGCACCTGCCAGACATTCCCTTTGCCTGGTAACTTGAGGTCTGAGTCTCACTTTGCAATGGTGACTTGCCTGTGGAAAGGATGATACAGATGAATTTAACTTTACAATATTCTTCAGTGTCTGTGTTGTTCTCTACTTCATCAGATAAGACATAAAATTAACAAAATAATTTCATGAGAATGCTAAACTTTTTTTGGAAATCATATATATTTCTATCTTTAAATTTAGATAAGACATTTGATAAAAGAAATAATCAATGTCCAACACAGAAATAAAATTACTTTTATGAGGAGGTACACATATTATTATTATTAGCGTGTTCTTTGCCTATAGAAAATTAATAATATCAGTTATTAAATATAAAGTGACTCTCACAGAGCCACTTAAATACGTAAATTTCATAGTCATTTCAGTGTCTCAATACAATGCTTATATTTTAAGTAATGATGTTAAAAATACCTTGCAAAATAATTATTTTATGGAGTTGTGCATATGGATATACACACATGTATGCACTTACATATATAGGCCTACTATTTAATAATAAGATTAGCACAAACAAATATAGGTCACACCACAAGACAAATAATAAGTCACTTTTTTCATATCAAGAATAAATAAATCAGCTGTTCTTGCAAGCGGTGTTGATATTGCTTGTTATCTGCCAATTGCTATACAAGCAAAGACCACTGTCAGTCAAGATAAAAGCACTCAAGATAAAAGGATTAGTCCATATTTATAGAATTGTATAAGCAGTTCAAATAGCTCAGGTTAGCATGTAAAAAAAGTATTCTGAAAAGATGTAAGACATACCAAAACAAGTGCAAAGGCAATGATTTTTTTTTCAGTGGTTACATGCATTAGCTCAGCTAAGCATATTTGTGTTTTTAAAAGAAAAAGTAAAGTAGAATCATACAGCATTTTCCCTTCTAAATATTACACACTGACATAAAATTTCAGACAATTATGAATAATTAAGATGATTACTTTTCCCACCTGTGAAGGCTTTTTTTCAAAACAGAGATGAAACTGTTCCTTTGACTCAGTCTGATAGCATCACTCATCTGTCTCCTTTTTTCACTTACATTATTACTATATGACAGCTATTTTCTAACTGTTAACCTCTTAATTAAACTCTCTCTTTCAAATTTAGCAGCAAAGGTTTCCTGCAGACGTGGGATGACAAAAGCAATTATTCAAGAATAATTCTGCTGAATGCCACTGTTTTTCATTAAACAATTATAAAACTTTATATTATCCAAATCACACTTTTGATACACACCTTTGGTTAGAAATATGTTTACAGCCTTTTGCCTTTCCAGCCCTCTGACACTAAATAAATACCAAGAAACTACAAGCAAGCAACCTGGATAGGTGCTACATGTTCAGTACAGTCTAAGTGCACATACAAATTCACAAAAAGAAAACATTTACCTGTAAACATTGTCATTAAAATGATGTAAACTTGTATCCTAGTTGCAACCATCTTTTTCCACAGGAAAATTTCCAAAAGAAAAAGATTGTTTAGCACTTAAGCAGTGCACAGAGCAAATTTCTCTGTGTAAAATTCACAACAGTTCTCAGTGTAAAGGCTTCCTTTCCAGGATTAGCTTGCTCCACTTCTGTACCTGCTGATGTAGTCTGATGGTGTATTTTGCCCAAGCCAGATCAACAAGGCTTAAAGTAAGACCCATTAAACTGCTTACACAATAGATACGTATCCTATTTAAATTCTTTTTTCTCCAAGTTCCTGCTCACACTGAATGTTGTATGTGTTTCACAGAAATGCATATTGTAAGGATCTGCTCAAAACTGATTGGTCACTTTTTGTTGTTCTACGAGACGTTGTTTGTTAAGACTTTTTTTCCTTTCAAAAGGTTTGCTAATCCAGATCAACTCTTTCATGGTCACTGTCATTCAGAGAAACTATCATTCAGAGAAACATCTCAATAAGCAGATAGAAAGATGTAAAATTTGATCTTGTTTCTTTATTTTATAAAGCATTTTTGTTCTGTTTGCTCTCTCTACTTAATGGAAGTCTGTGTCTCTAGATTTTTGAGTGTGCTAAAGACAGGAAAAAACTATTTACTAAAACATTTTTTTTCTTCAGCTCTTGAGCAAGACATTTTGATTTAGACCAAATTTAATGAGGGGAAAATAGAGTTCAGGAGATTTAGCTACTTATTTCTGTGATAATTTTAGGAGCAGACGTTATTTTTGCCACTTACGTTTATCAATTCCTTCTTCTCCCTCAACTCATTTATTCACTAATTAGGAAATTACTGACTTTGTGTCACATTTGTGTTTAGGTTCACCAAAAGACTTATACACAAAACACAATTTTGGATTCATTTAATCTACGGTTCGCAATTGTTTTTATGGAGATGCTCAGAGAGCTGCTGCTTCTTCCAGCTTCTGACACAGGCATTGGGTGAGTTTTCCTATAATTTAAATATCATGGAGTAGGAATGTCATCTAGACTCTTGGGAATGTAAGAAAGGAAGCTTTAAACAAAATAAAGTTCAGCTTGATAAGTTAGTGTGAATGCACTTAATTAGTGGTGCTTATCAGATGTCTTGTGCTACAGTTTGATGTTTAACATGCACCTTATTTTGAATTATTGCAAGAAGAAGTTGGAGGTTCCCAGTAAGTGCTATTCCTTTTGCAGTATGACTGTAACAATGTGACTCTGAGGGAAGGTTATGAGCAGACACAGAGTCCACAGGTGGGGACAGACATCTGCTATTACAGTTCAATGACAACACGGGGCTGGTGGCACAGTGAGGCAGGGGAACCGCAGAGCAGGGTGTTCAGCAAACTCCCAAAGCCATGCCAGAACCACTGGTGGGAGTTTCAACAAACCTGTCAGGAGCAGATACTCTAATTACAGTCAGATATTGTGTTTAATACCATTTTCATATACTGACCAAGAAGAAAATTCCATGTGAAACCAGCATTAAGCAGGTATAAAACTTGCGTCATCCTGCCCAGAAAGTAATTGTCAGGGATCCCCTGTCAAACTGGGATTTGATTATGGTTTGGGATTGTGCTGGCTTTGCTCTGGTTGGTGTCTTCATAAAAGATGTGGATGTTGGCAGAGAGAGCTTGCCTAGTAAGCTGTCTGATAAAGCAGGGTTAAGTGAAACTGTTGATTGTGCTACAGACAAAATGACCTTTATAGATGAACACAAGAAATTGGAGAAGTGGTCTGAAAAATATTGTATTCAGTTCTGGAAGGGCTCACTCAGTTTCTACAGACTCAGGCCAGAATAACCAGCAGTCAGGTAAAACAATAGTTTCAGTCTACAATGCTTCAGTTACACTGAGTCCACTTTTAGTTCTGCATTGCAAGGAACATTTGGATCAATTAGGAAGAATCAGAGGAAAGCAATCAGAATGATTGCAGGTTGACAAAATATGACTTGTGAGAAAAGGTTAAAAATGTAGGGCTGTTCAGTCAAAAGACAAGCAGAGGAAATGGGATGGAAGTGGTAAGAGTTTTTCAGTATGAAAAAGCGAGTAAACTGTGCCCTGAGACCACAGTAATCAGGTGAAAAAGTCACAGGTTTGGCCTGCACAAGGAGCATCCAGGTCACACTGTAAGAAAATATTTCTAATGATAATAAGACAACAAAGCCTTTGTGTAAAATGCCCACTGGGAGCCATAAACTCTACTGTGGATCCTTAAAAATTGGTTAGAGACAAAAATGCAATGAGACACAAGCCAACAGATCCTGCCTTAGACACAGACAGTCCAAATGATACCTGCATGTCTGTCCCTTCCAAGTCTATTTTCCCATGTTTTTGGGCCTCCCTTGAATGAAATAATTCCCAGCAATTGAGCTGTAGGTGTGTCAAACTATTACCTGCACATACAGGTATCAAATGCAAGCAGGAGGAAACCTTGGAGAAATTCAGATTGTAGGATACCCTTTAGAATTGCTTTATTGCTTTCAAACAAAGAGTTTGAAATAGCACTTCCTTTGCCTATATTTTAGAATTTTGGAAATGTCTGTTATAAAATCCTACCCCACGTGCAAACAACTCTCTCTTCAAGGGACTCATTAATCCTGAGGCCAGCAGAAAGATCTGGCAGAGCACCTATTCTTCAGGGCCCCAGGTTCTAGCAGACAATCACGAAAATTCTAACTTTGCCACCAAAGAGATAATTACTTTTTGCTGGAAGGAGGAAATGCACGTTCATGACTGAGTAAGCGCAAGGAAATAAATTGACCATCTCTGTGTCTTCGTAATTAAACCCCATGCTTGTGGGCATAAATCAGTCACCATGCAGGTCAGGAGGGAGGTTTTCCTCTTATGTACATCAGTGTGGAGCAAGTGAGGGGTATTTAAATGGATTTTTTTTTTCTCCTGTTTATCTTCAGTAAAGAACTGGCTTACATTCGACACTGAACTTAATGTGACCAGTGCTCTGATCTTGCATGGCAATATCTGTTGCCCTCCTGGCAGGAAAAGCTTGTGTAAAATGAAGGACAGAACACAGAGCAGAGCTGGTGCACATGGAAAACAGGATTCTTTAAAATAGTAGGATAAAAATCATTTGTTAACATTGGGCTAATTTGCACGACACCTTTCACACAGAACTCTAATTTCGAAAAGTTGTAAGACCTTGTTATTCCTTTATTGCAGACAAATTCACTATTCTGCTATTTTTCCTCTTGCCATTTGAAATGTACATATAAAGTTAATACTGGCTAGGAAAAAAAATTAAAATAGAAATAGAGTTGAGTGGCTTGGCTTAATCATTAAATATGTCACTCCAGCTGAGGGATATGGAATTCATAATGTGCTACATTCAGAATGGCATGCTGTAATTCAATCTTTTTAAATGTTGCTGGCCCGAAGCTTCATAGACTAGTTTGAATTTTCAGTAAAAATGGATTTTTTTTTAAAGTAGTAAAAACCCCCAATCCCTTAATCTCTTCAATCAGTAAAGGTTTTCTGAGAGCAGAAGTACTTGGAAATGTTTTTCCACTTGTTTCACGTTTTGTCACACCTAAAATAGTTCTCATTTGAAAAAAAAAAAAAAAATAAAAAGAGAGAAGAAGAAAATAATGTACATGCTGTAGGTGATTAGTTGTTTAGTGAGATCGGGTGTGTTTATTTTATTTTAGAAATATTGGAACCAGCCGTCTGGGCTGAGCTTGTCTCCAGCTCCCGGGACAGGAGGGCCCCGGAGCAGCCACGCGCATGGCACGGCCGGGGTCAGGGGACCCTGCCTGGCAAGGGCCAGGGGCCGTGTCCTGCAAGGGCAGCGCAGCAACGCTGCTGCTTGTAGCCTACACCTCCAGCCCCTGCTTCAATTTACACAGCCAGCCATGTGGATCCAATTGTGGGATTAGGGTCTGAATCTGGAGTAAAGAAAAACTCGCTGAAGAAATATGTCCCTGTGTGGCACTCATTTTCCTTTCATTTCCCTGCTTCTAGAGTGAGCTTTATGTATGGGTGAATGAGGCAGCTGCTGCTGTGTTTGACTGATGGAGGCAAGGAGGAAAATCAAATGGTGGCAGCCCAGTTTTCCCAGGCAGCATCCTTCTGGAGTGGGTTTTCTGGCTGCACAAATGTGTTGTAGCTATGGCCATGTTGATGGTATGAGATATGAAGGGGAGAAGAGAGGAGGGAAAACACAATCACAGGGTGTGACAGGTTAAAATGGAGAAAGGTGATGGAAAAAAGACTAGGTAAGATTTTGGAGACCAAACAGATGAAAGATGTGACTGGGGAAAAGGAAATGAAAATACAGGAATCAGTAGTGCCCCCAAAGACACTTGTGCTGGCATTTGAGACAGAATTCTTGTCATTTATGGGCAGTAAAAGGACAGAGTACATGTGTAGGGCTATCAATCTATATAGGATATGTGAGGGATGCTAAGAAATTCTGCAATCATAGATAAGGTCTTCACAGAGATTTGAGCTACAACTGAGAGTGGGGAAAGGAGACCATAGGAACAATGCCAGAGACAAAAGATTGGAAAAAAATTAGAAAAAAAAACCAGCCATAGATTTTTTTTTTTTTAATAATCAGTCGTGCACTGGAGCAGAGAAGTCAATTCACAAAACACAGAGAATTAGGACAGAATCGTAGAAAAATTTAGATTGAAAGGGACCTTCAGAGGTCATCCTCTGGTCCAGTGCTCCAGTCAAAGGGTCAGGACATCATCCAGAGAAGAAATTGTAATAGCAGGTTTCAGAGAATTTGTTATTTTATACCTGATTCAGGACCAGATATTTAGAAGCCAAAGAAAGATATTTGGTGTTCTGCTTTCCAGTATGGGGTTCTTTTTGGTGTTCTCTATAAGTTGTAAAAAGAGTATGTGTAATTCAGGATTTTTTCATGTTTTACTTTTTAGAAAACTGTGGCAAAACTTTCAAATTCAAAGCATTAATGATCCGATCTGCATTTTTCGTAGATTTATGAGCTTGTACCTACAGATAATGTGTGTGTATTTGAACTGAAGTATATCCAGAGAGATCTTAAAACAACCAGTATCTTTGAGTTGTTTATTTAGATCATACAGGGTTATGTTTCATTGACTTGAAAATCTGTTTGGAGCATATGATTCTCTTTGGAATTAGAAAACAAATTAATTTTCCATCCTACAAACACTTAAGGGCTTTAAAAGAGTGCTTGCTGTTGATGACCACACCCACTGAGAAATGTACACAGTGTCTTATCTACCCTAAAAGGGATTTTCTACCTTGTCTCTTGTTGGCTGTTTCCTATTTGCTTTAACTGAGCTAGGCAAGCACAGCCGCTGGGCTGTCTAGTGTGAAACAGCTTCTGCCCTGGAAATGGTGCTCTGGAAAATTTCAGTCATTTGCAGGATTTTCTCATTTTGTTATAACTAATGTGAATCTCCACAACATGCAAAAGTGACTGTGTTTACATAACTTCATTGTCAGTCCTCATTGAAACAAACTGAAAAAGGCAGAAGGCCAGAAAATCATAGTTTTAATAGGGCCTATAGAGTTTAATTGATAATGGAGATGTGAGAATAGAAAAATGTAAAATATGAATGGGTGAGTGCACATAACATGTTTATGGCTGTGCGTATTTCGAGCTGTGCACAGCATGACTGTATAAAAAGCACGGTTATGATCTGTATCTATGCTGTGTATAATTACATTTCTCTGTTCCTAGAGTATTTACAGAATTTATTAGCACTTTAAATATATAAAAAAATTCAAACTTTAACTGTCCATTTTTTAAAAAATTACTTTTTATGTGTGTTTTCTTTCCTGGGTAAGCTGTGACGTGCTCTAGAGCAGATGTAGATGCAGATGACCTGAGACTTTGGGCTGTGATCTTTCAGTCCAGCTCCGTGTCGGTGGGAATGGCAGAGGATCGTACCTCTTTTCACTTCAGCAGCAGTGTTCATTCCCCTCATTCCCTGCAGTGTTAGTCCCTTTGTTGTGGGAAAACTCATCTAAATGGTGCTTTTGTTCATCCAAGGTTTCATATGCTTAACTCATCTCGAGGCTGGGAAGACTGAGACCCAAACTAGCTTCATTTTTGCTTGGTCACATAGCAATCCGGATGGCAGTGGGACAGCACAGACCTCAGCTAAGACTGTGTGTGCTTGCCATGGAATCCTGGCTGCCTTATGGGGAATTTCCTGGAGCATATTAGAGGTATGAGGTTTAGCTAGATTAAATCTAGTTTTTCTGTGTCTTTATGTGTTATGGTTAGCTGTGCAGACTTTTTCACAGCACAGCATTTAAATAGTTTTCTTTATTTGGTACTATAGGCAGTGATTTACCATGATGTTTTGGCCTCACAAACAGGTCTAATAACAGATTCTGAACCCTCTTTGTTAAGAAAAAATAGTGCCCACAGGACAGAGACTACAGCCATAATTGTATTGATCATTATAATTCTCTGTATTAGTGTCATGTTGTTAGCACAGCCAGACTCGAAGAATTACAGCAGTGGGAGAGCAATCTGAATCAGATCCACCAAATCTACTTCTAGCAGTTAATTATCAGCATAAATTAGCTGTCTATACCAGGGTTTTCTTCTTCTCTCCGAGACTGTTTATTGAAAGTGCAAAGTTCATTGTCAGCCAGGGAAAGAGAGTGTTTTCCTTAATCTGGTTCTCCTTACACAATCAACAGAAGTCCTTTTCTAAGTTAATTCAAATATTTCTAAAGGGATCAGCATCCAGGTCATCAGTAAAAGGCAATCTTAACTTCTTTGAAATTCTCCTTGTACCTGAAAAAATCAGTCCAAGCACCTAAACAGAAGCAGGTTGTGCCTCACTAGAGTCACCTCTGAGTTTATTTCAAACAGTGCCAATGGACAGACATAAAAATACTGGGCTTTATTACTTGTTCCTCTTATTAGCAAACACTGTATAATTAAGAGCTAGATGCTACAGGGAACAATTAATGTAAGAGCTTTTATGTAGTATATCACATAAAATTAGTTTCGGTGCTCACTTTATCAGCTTATTTTTATTACTCAAAATCCCAACATATTCTTTATGTCCTTGAGAAGACCTTAGACCTGGGACTCATCAGTGATAATTAATTGCCAGCAAACTGCAAAACTCCTGAGTCCAATCCAACAAAAGCATTAAAGTGATTTTTGTATTTATTAACAATTAAAACAGGAACTGTATATACACACACACACACACACACACACACACACACACACACACACACACATATATATGCATATGTGTATACAAAATTAGAAAGAGCTCTTTCTGCACCAGAGAGTTTGTGCTGCCATTCAGAGGGACAACAGGCTGGGGAAATAGGGAATCTTCAGGAGCCTCGTGAAATTCTGTAAAGGGATTCTCCAAGTCCTGCACCTGGGGACAAATGAGCCCATCCAGCAGGAGAAGCTGGGGCCAGCTGTCTGGAAAGCAGCTCTGCTGTGCTCTGAGCAAGCTGGGCACAAGGCAGCCATGTGCCCTGGTAGCAGAGAGGGCCGACAGCATCCTGGGCTGTGTTGGGAATTGTGCTGCCACCAGGTCAAGGGAGGTGACTCTTCACCTCTGCTCAGCACCAGGGAGACAACTCCAAGCCCAGCTCTGGGCTCCTCAGGTACAAAGAAGGAGCAGAGATACTGGAGCAGGTCCAGCCAAGGGCCCTGAAGGTGATTGAGGGATTGGAAATCTGTCATGAGGAGAGACTGAGAGAGCTGGGATTGCTCAGAAGTTGAAATGAAAGCCAGTTTTAAAGGCAGGAGATAGCCTTCAATTAAAAAAGAAAAATATAAACTTCAGCCCAATGCACCAGTTTCTTCCCTTTGAAGAACTGTGTATTGCCTGACCTTGTGAATGTGATTGCTCTCATGGATGGAATTCTTCTCAAGACACGGTCACATAAGTGTGAGTCTCAGCAGATGCCCTGCTTTCTATTTTAAAATGCTGTATCTTGTAAAATAATCCTTTTTAACAGCTACAGGTGGGAAATCTGGCACATAATTGTACTGTAGAAGTTAAGAATATTTGGGTTCTTTACTCCATTCCCCCTGTGCACAGGCTTGGCAGTGTTAATCCAGGAAGGTTTAGAAGATTATGTGTACATGACAGCCTTGAGGATTTCCATCACCGTGATTTTCCTCCCAACTCTTTTTTTGAAGAGCATAATGACCTGTGACAACTAAGCTTTATTCTCTGAGGAGCCTGACATTGCTTCTGTTTAATGGATCAGACAGTTTGTGATACATCAGTTCTAGACACTTTCTTCCCCACGTCAACCTGGGGTACCTCTTCGATATTTCCCATCTCTGCTGACCTGTGTGATCAAGAGGTCATGTCCTGAAGTCAAACCCAGAATCTAAACACTCACTCCTACCACGGGCCAGACTATTAATGCAACCCATTTAATTTACATCAGCTTGGAACTTGACATTCAATTTCTCAGTCCAGAAGCAATTATTTTTAAAGAAACATGCCAACAATATTGCTTGGCTTAGAATGGTGAAAGTTCAAAAGGGTAAAAAACATTTCACACCATAAATAAAGAATTGATTACACTTGAAAACAAAGTTTGTAATTACTACTGACATTTCTGAGCCTAGATGAGGTGCCTTTTATGCTTTAAAAACTGATGTCATTTCTGCCACTGGCATTATGGGAACCTTATGTAAGGGTCTGAAATAGTCCTTTGCTGATATTTTAAGTACAAAGAGGAAAACATGAACATTTTGCACAATTCTTGGGTCAAACACTTATTTTTTGTCAAGAGAGGGTGCAAAATTCATTGTGGGTGCCTCCCTTCAACCTAATAGCTCTGTCAGCAGGACCACTGGTTTTAATTACTAAAATTGTTAATTTGTTGTTCTTCTTGTGTGAAAGCCAAGCCTACAAGGTGCTAAGAAATTTTAACTAGGAATAGCCCTGTCTGGGTCCTCAAATTACTCTTTTCGACTTAAAACCATGGTGCTTGTTTTCTCCACAGCTTTTACAGTCCTGGGTGGACTCTGCATGGCTGGCTGCAGACCAGTATCTCTGAGCTTCACATGGAAGATCCTGCTAATCAAATTGTGTGGTGCAAAAGCTAAAAACTGACGCCAAGAATTTGGACTAGCAAGCAGCGTTCATCACAAAGACTTTGGGAAGCAGCATCTCCCAGATCAGGCTCCAAAGACAGCGCTGACACGTCAGCTCTAGCCAGAATTCGCTAATGTCTCACAGATGCTGGGCATGGACAGCGTTTCACGCTCCCTCTGCTGGCTCACAGGTACAGAAGGGGTACAGGGAACCTGGGTCTCAGAGTTCTGCTCTGTTCATACCAAAATGTTGCTGCCAGTCCAAACAGATTGCATGTTTTCACAGCAGCTTATACTTTTTTACCAAGGTAATACAAAGTTATGCTAAGCTGCATAAAAACTTTAACCTCTAAACGAACAAAGTGATGAACAGCATTGTATCATTTCTATTTGATGCCACTGCAATTTAACAGCAGCACACTCTAATTTTTGAGCTCAGTGTAGGCCAATATTGCCTTCAGAACAAACATATGCAGGTTTGGCATGCAAACATCATGCATTTCCCACTGCCAGAAGCCATGCATTTAAAATAACGATTTAGAAGTGAAGACCAACAGAAACTCTCCTTGTTAGCCAGCATGTTGCCAATTTTGCAGAAAGGAATGAAGACAAATCCTTCATTTGCACCTCAAAACCATCCAGCCAGAAAACTGTGCCCTTCAAAATAGCAAAAATGAAAGTTGGGGACCTTTTTAACTAGTAAGGCTTTCTGTAAGCAGAGCAATAAAGTACTCTGAATTAGCTGTTATGTATGTGTTTACACATGCATGTATTTCTTTGTGTATCAGCACATATGTGTGTGAACACACATTTATACTACATGCACATGGTTCATCACTACCAGCCCATGTTATTTTTCTGACTGAACTCCACCAGCTTGTCCCATGCCACTCATGAGTTCCTCTATTATGTAGGAAAAGAGAAGTAATGCCTCTTAAATGTTTGGTTGTATAATTTACTGTATTTCCAATAAACTGGATTTTAATGGGGTTCACAATGGTGACATTATTACGGCTGGTTTTGAAATCATCTGTTGAACAAAACACTGAGCTATTAAATCAGGTCATTTTGTTTATCACTTGACATTTGACCTTAAATATTCCATAAATTAAAAAGTATTGAGAAAGTAAAATATATTAGTCCCATAATACAGGTCTTCTCTTTACTGTCTACTTGTCAAGCACTTTCTCCAGACTAGTGAAAGCTGGATGTGTAGATTTAAAGAAAGTTCCTTTCTGTTTGGGCAAAAGTTGTGCATTGCTTAACCTTGCAATTCGACCATAACTGAACCAGAAAAATGTAGTCTTACACAAACCAGTGCTAAAAAGCATCTGCTGTAAAGTTACTCCTGAGATGGACAATCCAATTCTGAAGGAGATGAGCAAAGTTCTGCTGTCAGTTTGGTGCATGCAGTACCTTTGATTTTACCCGTGTTTGTGCAGGGTTATCACTTGGACCACGCTTTAAACTCAACTCTCATTAGTGGCAGCCTGTGCCACCAGATGGGTGACGTTGCTGGGCTGGGGAAAAACAAGCACGCAATGAAAAGGCCAGAGACATTCCTCAACAGAGACAGAACTGAGCAGGTTCATAAGCTCAGTCAAGAGGTGGCAAAATTGGATTGTGGAGAGACTATAAATATATGAAGAATGCCAATTAAAAAGGCTAGGAAAGGTTTATCCAGAGATTTAAGAAAGAAATCAAAAAGGTAAGTAGGCAGTGCTTGAAGAAGGCCCCAGGAGGAAAATTCTTACTGGATAGGCTTAACAAGTAGTCAATCATATGATGGAATGACCCACCAAGAATGAGTGTCAGGAAAATAACAGGTGCTTAAAAAGCACTATCCCTGATGCCAAACAATATCCAACTGCCTTTTAAATTTTTTTTTTTCTTTAAGCATTTTCTGCCAGGCACTGGACACACTAATTCATTAAATCTGAGGACATTATCTGTCTGTGTGTTGCTAGGTCTGGGAGCTTATGGATTAAAAGCCATTCATCCCCTCCTCCTTCCCTTCAAGGAAAAAGCTTTTCATGCTAAAAAGTGTTTATGTGCAACACTGTTTAACACAGAGAGATGTGCCAGATTCAAAATATCCACTGCTTCCAGGCTCTGTCAATCACACTGGACTACATTATACAGCTTAACATATCAGTGCAACTAGAGAAAATAGATCATAGTAATGATGGGTCAGCTGTCAAATTTTAAAGCATAAAACTCTATACATGTTCTGAAAATAATAATGGTAGATGCTGCCTAATGTTTGAATATCATATATTTCTAGCTGAAAAAAGCCCCCCAAAACCATCTGAGCTTTGTGCATTTTTTTTGGCACTGAATAATGTTGAAGTGATGGCTGAAATATCTTTGCATTTCTAGTTGGAACTTGCAAGAAGGAGAGAGGTTGTAATACATATTTCTCATTAAAAAATATACACAGGTATATCAGGGCCCTAAACATCAGTCCCAGTGCTGCAAACCAGGTTTGGGAGCTAATCCTGTAAAGAACTATCATGAAAAGCTTGAGAGCTCATTTCCTAATGATCATGGTTCAGCTTTTACAAAATTTTACATAGATTGCAATTACCAGTAAAAATACTTTTCTGTAAAAAACTTCCCTTGTATAACAAGAATAATAGGCACAAGCTGAAATTTTCAATAAAGCTGAATTTTATTTCATTAAAAGGAGTCCTCTGCATAGTCAGTGCCCATGCCAGGTGCATATTTTGTTTCTAGGATCTGAAACTATTTCAGTGTCTACTTGGAGCACATTAAATATGGTAAGTGGATCTGATAATGATGTACAAACTCATCCTCCATGGGCTGTGAGATTTCACTGTTCATTGAAGTAATGTCATTCCTTATGAACATATTGACCTTATTTTATTTCTCTGAAGTGGGGATAATACACAAACATTCAGATTTTAGTGAGGTGAAACCCAAGCTACACAACATTGTAATCACAGAAAGTTTTCAGCTGGTATTAGTATCACTTGGAGACATATGCTACTCTTTTCTGAAGTGTCTTCCACTAAATCAGGATTCTTTAACCAGTGGCAAAGACTAGGTAACCATTACAAGTTGAGTCAGTGCCTTCAAGCAATCGCTCTCACCGTCTGCTGCCATGCAGGGGGCAAGTTAAGTCATAAGAAGATTAATTTTTGCCAAAAAAAAAAGCTATTAGGCTTTCATAAAGTGTCTCAAGATATGGGCTGTTAAGGAAAGAGCTGTCATGAAAAACACAAGTCAGTCTTAGTTGCTGTGGTGATTTATACGGTGGAAGAATGTAAAAATTACACTTTCTTTCACTAAATGGTATTTCTTAAAATTCTTCAAGAGGAACACTACCTGCAGTAAAAATTAAATTGAAACGTCCCACTAGTTCTGTAATGGTAACTGATAAAGGAATGGCAGATTCGTAAATTCTTCCAGCTACAACCCAATTTCAGTGCTGCCCACAATGTTCTGAGGTATTGCTGCCCTTGTATGGCCATTACCGTACAGAGTGTGAATTGTGAACTCAGCCTCGGCTTTCCTTCCGGGGAACTATCCAGAAAGAGTAATCACACTGACCTAACAATGTGCTTGGTCTGGGAGCTAAGCAGGTGACAAATCATTAGTGCGTATTGCAAAGAAAGCAGCTTGATTGTGAATGAAGAGACAAGCAAGAAAACAGTGAGCATGCTGCATTCTTGGGGCCTGAAAGCATTTGCTTCCCACTGGAACAGACCACAGACCAGGGATAAAGGACACTCTTTGTCTTTCTAAGAAGATATTCTGACCATTTCCAAAAACTAAGAAAAAAGGGGAGAGGAAGAACTCTGTGGCAGTAGTAGAGGAGGAGCCAACAGAGAAGGAATCAATTCTGATGACAACGTGAACATCTCCTTACCAGGATGCTACTGACTGAAGAAATGTTAAATAGTATTAGTGGGTAGAATCATTAAAAGCTTGTCCAAACGCTCTTTCAAGATCAGAGGCTTTAGCAGAGACGGAAAAAGTACTTTAAAGTGCTAATTGTCTGTTCGGTGTAGGGTTTTCACAGGCAGTAAGTGCCTGCCAGGCCCTGAGGGCATCCTGTGCTGGTCCAGCCCATGCTTAGGCTGGCCATGGAATGCTGGAGCTGCAGGAGACCGGCTGGGAGCAGGGACAGGAGCTTCTCCTCCTCCTTCCCCCTGTGCTTTTGAACACAGCGACACGTGGAGATCACAGGGGCTGGGACAGAGGTAGGGCAGCGCTGTAGAAATCTCTCTAGGAAAGCAGTAACTTCCTTGCCACGCTCAGAAAACAGCCACACTTTTTCATGTTGTGCTGCACATCTGCCCGACAGCACCGAGCTGGTTTTGTAAGGGAACGTTTCACAGCAGTGCCACAGTAAGAAAGGGATCCTATACTGACTGTGAACGGAGTTTGGGCAGTGAAGAAGTGTGTCCGCATGCCAATTACAGCCTCTCTGCGGTTCCAGAGTGGTAAGAAGTCCAACGAGAGAGAGAGAGAGATCTCAAGCCCTAATTCTAATTTTTCAGCAATTCATGTGTGTAGTACACACAAATGTATTTGGAATTTCTCCTTAAACCAGCTAACTTTGATGGATATTTCATGGTAACAACACTTTCTTTCTTGAAACTTCACCTGTATGGGAATAGTAATTAGCCAACAGTACCTCCAGACCTGTTAATTTTGAGTTTGACTGCACATCTTGCCTGTGGGAAAAGCCTGAGTCCCACTGAAAAAAAGAGCAGTGCTCTTGAAAGCTTCTTTACTTGAAAATTACTTTTTCTCTCTGTATTTTCTCCTTTTTTATCCTCATTCTTCCCTTGAACAGCTTCATCTTATTCTGAAGGCTCAGAACCAAGAGAAAATAACCCTTTAAACTGTGATGACAGGCCATGAAACAAAGTGAATTAACCTGGTGTAATGGAGGAATGATTGACTACCATGGTGTGAACAGCTGAAGGACAGACAAGGAAATATAGGAAAATACAAAATTTGGAGTTTGGAGATGAGATCTTTACTATTCATCTCCTTGATTTAGTTTTTGTAAGTCATATTGCTTTATATAGCTAAGGATGGCTCTGTGATTGTTGTGCTGATGGTTAAGAAGGTTTAAAAAAGAAAGAAGATGTATCATTACTTTTAGAGTTAGGAAAATATATGTATGTATTTTAAGCTTCCCAAGTTAGTGGTAATGTGCCCATGGTGCTACCCATTACCCATCAATAATATTTGTGTCTGTCCCACACAGTCGAGGCTGGGGAGAGGAGGATGGCTGGTGCAGTGTGCCCTGCTGTCTGCTGGGTGCTCTGCCCAGAGCAGCACCTACGGACACGCAGGGAGATGGAAGCTCTGTGTGCTCCTTGTTTCTGTCCCCCTGGCTTAAGTGCAGAATGGGAGCCCAAAAAATTCAGTTTCTAAGTACAGGTCCCACGACATTCCCAGATCAGTGTCTGGCTTGAGGTTTTCTTTACTTAGCTGAGTGTTCAGCACTCTTCCCATACTGGCCATTTATCTGCCTCATCTTCTGGCTCTGGGAGACAGTTTCTTTCCCTCATGCATATGCCAGGAATTCAATATGCATACGACACCAGTCTGATCATATCATTTTCTCTTGCAGTAGTCCAACAGGCTGGGAAAAGGGCCAAGGAAATTTAAAAGGGAAAAACAGAAAACAAGACAAATGAAAAGGCCAAAAACCATTTAGGAATTCCTGATGCCAAAGCAAGCAGCAGTGCTGGTGGCACAGCTGGCACACAGCAGATAACAAGACACCAGCAGTGGCCAGGCCCTCAGCAGCCAGCACTCGTGTGTGGCAGCAGGGACCCTGCCTGCACTCAGGGGAGTGGGCTCTGCTCCTCTCGCCCTCACCGTGCTGAGGGAAAATGGATTGGCTTCATCCCTGCTCCCAGCACTGTCCCCCTGCCTGGGGACATGGGCAGCACAGCTTTTTAGGCACAGGGAGCAGGACCTGCCTGCCTGGCACGCTCACTGCTCCTTGGGCTCCACTCCACTCTGGAATGTGTCACTTGGTAGACCTTTGCAAGTTCAGGAGCTCTTTAACATTGACATGGTGTTAAGTTTATTACAACTTGGTGAAATGAGTCACTACCAAATCCATAGCTCTGCCTTTCTCCTTTCTCACATGTTTTCATGAGCGAAGTGAAAAGTTTAACCTTTCAAATAACAGCCTTTTTAACAAACGTGCAGTGCTAGAGCAATACAATATATCCACAGTATGAAAGGACACAGTTCTAGGGTAACTATTGCCTTTAGCTCGCAGCAACAAATCACAGGGCCCTTAAATGAAAGCCCAATTTATTAAAAGTACTGTTGTGCTAGGGGGCCAGCATGCCAAGGTAATATAAAAAAAGCTAGGGCTTGCTACTGCAGAAGTACTGAGACCTCTTGAAATCTGAGTATCCACAAACACTTTGATTTAAAAAGGAACAGAAGTTTAACCCTTTGTAGAATCTGTGCAGAAATTTTCTATCTTAGATCTGGATAAGGCACATATCTAACGTCCTCAAAGAGTTTCTAGCTGGGATGAAGTCTCCAGACTGGGATTTATATATTTATTTTTAAGAATTAAATTGTCTAAATAATTTTGTTTGCAGATTTGATCCTTTCAAGACTTTCAGTAGGATGACTGACTATTTTTCAAGTCACCTGAAAAATCACTCTCTGCAACAAGATACTGCCAGGTAATATTTATTCCTTTCTCCCAGTTTCTGAGGGAAATATTTTATCCTGACATAGGCATGTGTTTAGGCTCCATTATCTCCTGCCCTTAGGTTTAAAACGACCATCCAAAAGGTGGATAGTCTCAGTTTTTCAGTTCAGTTACACTAATTTGTTTGCAATCTCATCCAGTAAGTTCAAAGATGCTTGTTACATATTGGCAACCACCCTCAGTTTACTTACATCTTTTCACTGATTTCATTGGCTTTTGGATCAGGCCCTTGCAGTGCAGGGTATGTGGATTAACATTTCTGCATATAACCCCCTTTAGTGAAATATGATTACAATGTTATATGAGTGCTTTACTGAGGAAAGAGGCATAATAAAATTAATGTGGTTTGTTAAACAAAATCTCTGTCCTGTTGCAATAGGAATCTGAGGGGTTATATCTAAAGCACATAAAACAATTCAGGTGTTAAGGCTGGAAAAAGTCCTGTCTTACAGCTGCAGAAATGTAGGATTTGGGGTGTCAATGAAATGTGCTGATATCCAGATGAAAGGATTTGACCTTTTCTCCAGGTGGCTGTTAATTCATCTCCATTAGATAAGCACCATATAGTGAGTGGTCCTGATCAGGGACTCACCTGCTACCTTGAATCATACTACTGCTATCAACTCTAATCTTTAATCTTCTTTAATTCTAATTAAAACTAGGGGCTTACTTATTATTTGGCTATAATTGCAGAAATTGCTTGTCCAGATCAGAGGTAAACACTTCCAGTCCTGCCTATAGGCTTTTTGTGCCAAAGCTTCTGACATCCAAGGAGGCTGAGGCTCATTTTCAGCACTTTTTATTTTCAGGTTACCTGGGGGAAGGAGAAAGGCCAGAGAGAAATGTGTGGTGCTACTGCTACCAGAGTGCCCTGTTAAAGATTATGATCTGCCTGTTTAGTAAGAATAACTCTTTTGGGTTTTTTCTCATGAAAGTTATACAGGTAGCATCCAACAGGTATGTACGTAACTGAACTTACTTATGGTTTTTAAAAACGTAATTTTATTTGCATACAGAGTCAGTAGAAGTTTCAGGATCTCCAATACTTTCTCTCCCTCATGCTTTGGAGAGTCCTGCATTGTGAACAGTGAGATTATGGATTGAAAAATTAATTCAAGATTGATAGATATACATACATTCTGACACACTTTGTTTTCAGACCAGTTAAGAGTCTGTACTGCTGGGGGAGTAAGTTCTCCATTTGAACAAAACCCATAGAATCATGACCCAAATCAGGCAAATAAGCCAGGTGAAGGCAATTGATAGGGGAATGAGAGGATAAAGGATGATGGTTAATTAAGGAAACATCTTCCAGGTTGTCTCACAGAGCTGAGAAGATTTCAAATAAGGATAAGACAGGAGGAAAAGAAACTGGAGGTCTGGACATCACTGAAAGGAAGTGAAGAGACAGCAGTGGCACGTGAAGAGGTAGGGGCGCTTGGGACAGCCTGGAAGACGCTGAAAGCCTGGGTAGAAGCCTCACATTGTGCTCTCTTAGGCACAACTACAGAACAACAGCAACACTTAGTGACAGGACAGGGAAGGACAATTAAGGGGAAGGGCTGGAACAAAAACAAGTCTCGATGCCACTTTGAAGAAAAATAAGTAGAGAATTCAGAGTGAAAGCTGTGGTCTCCATAAACTTTTGGACTTGTTCTGCTGGACACAGCAGTCATGTATCTCCCATTACATGAAGTTTATAAGCTGCGCGGGAGATGAACAGAATGAGAAATTGAAGGCTGGTTAAATTAATCTAGCTATTAATTGTTTTTTTCCCTCGGAAGGAACAAGCGGGTGGGGTTGACAGAACAACACTGTAGCCCCAGAAGCACACAATCCAAACCCAAGTGGTTTGCGGCTGTGCTAAAATAAAGGCAGGTCTGAACGCATCTCCGTTAGGATTACGGTTAGCTGTAAATTCGACACTTCTTTCCCTGTAAGAACAGAGCTGTGCACACCAGTGGAGGTTGGTTATTTTGCCGCGGGCGGTAGAACGGTGCCGCACGGGGCCGGCAGCGGGACCGACCGCTCCGCGGGGTCGGGCTGGGCCGCACCGAACGGGACCCCCTCCCCGGATCCTCCCCTGACCCGGCCCTTACCGGCGAAGCCCGGCGGGCAGCGGCAGATGTAGCCCTCGGCCCGGTCGTAGCGGAAGGCCGGCGGCAGCCCCGGGACCAGCCCGTAGTGGCCGGCCCAGGAGCGCTCCACGCAGTCGCCGCCGGACAGGCAGGGGCTGCTGCGGCACTCGCCGATGTCCTCCTCGCAGCGGGAGCCCGCGTACCCTGCGGAGACACCGACAAGGTCAGGGATGTGACACTGGGAGCTCCCGACCCCCGCCGTGGGCAGGGACACCTCCCGCTAGGCCGGGGTGTTCAGGGCTCCATCCGGCCTGGCCTTAAACACTGCCAGGGATGGCGCAGCCACTCCTTCTCTGGGCAGCCTGTGCCAGGGCCTCACCACCCTCACAGGGAAGAATTTCTTCCTGATATTTAATTTAAACCTGCTCTCAGTTTGAAGCCATTTCCCCTTGTCGTGTCACCACATTCCTTCTCCATATTTCTTAGAGGCTCCTTTCAGGTATTGGAAGGCTAGGTGATCTTTAAGGTCCCTTACAATCCAAACCGTTCTACAATTCTATCATTCTGTGTGCTATTCTTCCCTTCCAGACCCCTAAACAGACACCGTGAATAGTAGCTGCGCATGGCTTCAGGCTTTGTCGTGTGCTGAAAGTTTTCCTCAGCTCCTTGAAGGTGTGAATGTTCCCTTGCAGCTCCCTGCCAGGGCTTGGCAGCAGGGCATTGCTGTGGCTACTCTACATTAGTAAGCCGAGCTGTGCCCTAAAGGATTCGTTTGGGTCTTTTTTAGGCAGTAATATGGAGATTTGTGTGGGTAAGGAGGCACTGCATTGTGGTGTAAATGCACTCTCAGGTTGTGGGAAGGCAGAGGGACGGCAGGGAGTATAAATCATTTGGTGTTTATAAAGTGTTTCATCTGGAGATTGAAGTGCTACAAGGATCCCTGAATTCTGGAAAACGTGAAGGGTTCTGCCTAATTTTTCCTTATCTGTTGCACCAAGACTCGTGTAGTGCAACAACGCTGAGGCCTCACAGTGCTGTCTGTGCCCCTGCATCCTCAGTAAGATCACAGACATAAACTCCTTAGGGAGAGTTCTTGTAGTTTGTGTGCTGGAAGAGTTGTGTAGTCTCTCAGGAGCACAGTGTCCCCACCGGCGTGTGGGGCCTCTTTGCAAACAGGTGGACACACAAGCAGTGCTAGTAGAGAGCACAGCCTGTGGGTTGCAGTGCCCACTGCCAGACAGAAGTTTTTAGACAGGTTTAAAGGTTGTGTTAATGAAGATTGAAGAAAGGGTATGTATGCATGTATCACGTGGTTTGAAGGATTAAGTAACTGGAAGATGGCTCCCAGCTTTGACTTACCGCCTGTCTTGGCACCATAATGCTGGTGCTTTTTGTTTTGCCCACTTCTGATGTACAGGAAAATAAATTCTTAGCTGGAAAAGCAAGCAACTTACCCAAAAGTCTCTGCCTCGTGATGAGTGAAGCCCATAGAGTACTTTTAAGGTTATGGAGATTCAACCTTTTGTTGTATCAGGGGAAAAAAAAAAGGACGCCTCTACTACTACTCAAGGAATATTTATAGGAGAACCTGGAGCGTACCTGGCCAACAGTGGCACGTGTAATTGTCAGCGTGGTCCTCACAAGTGGCGTTGTTGTAGCATGGTTGTGACCAACATAAGGGAGTGAGGGTCTCACAGTGCGAGCCCATAAATCCAGTTCCAGTGCAGTTGCAGCTGTACCTGCAACACAGAATGCAACGTTCACTCAGGCTGGAAGTCAAGAGGTCTGGGCTTTGTTCCCAAACGTGCACAGGCTTCTTGTGTAGCCTTGGCTAGCAGCTCACAGGGCCGAGGCCAGCTCGAGACCACCATCTGGTGCTTTAGGAGAAACCACAGAAATTGGGAACCAGCAATGAGCTTTTCCCTGAAGTATGTGGTTTTGTCTAGGGAAAAAGAACTGCTTGTGAATTCCAATTGGTTTTGACAGAACCCTAAGAATTATTGATCCTTCTTTTTTCTTCTTTTTTTAATTTTTTGGAGAAACAAAAATGTTTGTGTCATTTCCGATGCTTTTTTTTTTAAATTTATTTTGTAGGCTTATCATTATTCACAAAATTAAAAGGGGGGAGGCAGTAAGTGTGTTAGTATCACTTACTTTTGGACTGGTAGAAATTGAATGGGCAGCAAAATACGGGATTTTCTGTTCCTCAGCTAAATGATTTTTTCTTTCCTGAAAACCAGCCTTTTATTGTTAGGTTAGAACAAAAATATCAATTGTTTGCTTAGTCCCAATAACAACAGTAATACAGCTCCCTTTTGATAGCAATGTCACTACAACAAAAGTAAACAAACTAGTGTATATATTTAGAAATCAGCAACGTGCAGGTATCAGTAATATCTGGGAGGTTTCGTTCGCAATTTTTTTCAGGAGAGCTGAGTGTTATAAAAAGCATCATTCCTGTTCTTTGGGCATCAAGTACAAAGTTAATGTGTACATGTCATATGAAGAGGCTTTTGCAAGACATGTTAACTGTGCAGGCTTCTATGATCTTGGTCTAATAATAACTATAGGAAACAAAAATTTATTCTTATATTTTGTTTTACATTAAAATGATACACCGTTATTGTACAATTGCATTCATGGGGCATTTCACTGAACAAGACATAAGTATACTTACTTGATAATTTCTGTGCTTAATATCCAAGTCTTAGACTTGGAGTAAATATATGGAGAGGAGGTGAAATTGTTGAACATAAAGCAACATCAGAGAACAACTGGCTCCTGCAGTCTAGTGGACCAAAAAGTGTAAACTTTTTACTACACTGCTTAAGTGTGTGCATAAGCAGAAACTTCTGGCAGGCCAGTTTATTACTGGTGTATGGATTATTCTTAAATCAAAGTCAGAGATGACTTAGACCAGGTGGCATTTGAATTTTGGATATAAAAAGTAATGAGGAAGATGTGAATCAGAAAAATAATTTTCATTCTGAGGTATGTTCTCTAACCAGAAATCTCCTTCTTCTGCTGAGTTTTTAGTCCATTTCTCCCATGCACCTTCAGTTTGGTGCTGTTCAGCTTTGTGGTGAAAGCTTTTTTCCTGCCTGTGTCCGAGCTACTTTTCCCTTTGGTTCAGAATCCTGGAGCAGTGAGCAATATCCAGAACTCACTGCTTAATGTGCAGCCCCACCTGTGTGTCTTTTTTCTTGGGTATCTTTTAGCATTTGACATTGCTGTCGACCTTCAGGGATTCTGGATGGTGCCCTGCTTGCGAGCAGGCTACAGCTGAGCAGGCAGATGGCTTTTTATGGTAAGATAATTTTGATACTCTACCTAGCGTATTTTTTTGACTTCTTGTTTGATGTTCTCACAATCTGCAGAAAGCAATACGTGTAGACGTTCTTTCCTATGGAATCTCCTGTGGACATTAGAGCTCCTGGGAATATTTCCTAAGGGAAAAAGACATGGAGCATGCAGAGGTATCATCTGTGCCTAGGCACACTAGGTTTTGTAGTCCAGCTAAGTCTGTAAGTTGTTGAGTTTAAATAAGAATGTTCACTTATGTGAAAAGGTTTTTTTTAAGAGATCCGCTCATACTTTGTTGCATTCATGAAACATCACTGGAAGATCAGTCTGAAATTTGGGAGAGAATTTGGGTTTGATGTTTGTATTTGCAGCTTTTTGTGCTAAATCGATTACCTTGTACACATTTCTGTGAGAGCTGGTGGCAGACACCAAAGCCTCAGCTCTACTGTAAATTAGTCAGAAAAGGAAAACTCCTGCATAAAGACCACAATTCTTCATTTATCCCCAAAAATACACAGAAGAAAGGAAATTGCTGGGCACCCTTCTGTTTTGATTTGCTTTGTTGTCCATTCCTTTCCATCACATAACAAGTACGGAAAGAGCTCCAGTTGTTCTCCAGATACCCTGCAGTATTACAGCCAATTAAAATTGGTCTTGCATGTACCTCAGCTTTAAAAGCTAAGAGAAAAATGAGCAGGATTAAGTCTGGCCTGAATGAGCCTCCCAGTTGCTCACCTCACACATATATCCTCAAAAAGCTTCCAGGTTACTACACAGGTCTGTGAGCGAGTCGGGTCCAAGGTGACCCCCTCCCTGCTGTCATGCTTTAGCTACACTGGAAAATAATAAATTGCTGTGTCCTGCTCAGAGCCATTCAGCGCTGCTGAAAAGAAGCTCCACAAGGTGGGTGCCATGTCACCACACTGAACAAAAGCTCATTTCCAGAATATGATCTCTTCCCCCCTCACTCAAGGCAAGCATGCCTTTTGGTGGTGTGACTTTTGGGCTGATTTTTGGGGCACCAAAGTCTTCAAAACTGCTCTATAAAAACTGGAAAATACACAATAAAGGACAAATCCTGTACTGATGAGAGGAGCACCTGCATGAATACACTTGGGAACTTTCAGACTGAGCTTATGTGTGTATTCAGTTAGGGAAGCTCATGCTGAGTCAGAAAATCCAGTACTGGTGAGTGAATGCCAGAGCTCTGCTTGGACCTCTGTGTGGGGCCAGTAACTGTAGATGGAGAATCTCACTTTTCTGTTGCCTTGTGGTCTCCTTTTTTTTCATTATTACTATTATTATTTTTTTGCCCATGGACTGCAGGTTGTTTTGAAAAAGTAGCTGTTGTACTATATACCTGTAAAGTTTCTGACATATTTCCTGATGATATCTATTACTATGGTTACTGTTACTACAGTTTTTCTTTGCCTCTCTCTTCTAATCCTTTTGTCTGTCAGTGTGGGCAGCTGCTGTTAGCAAATTCAGTTCTATACAATCTCACATCCTTCTTGGAAACTAAAGTTTGGTAAGCATTAGAAACAGGATTTGTATCTAAATGACAGTGCTAACAGCCAGCAAAACAGCATGTTGTAAATACTTAAAGTACAAATATGAAAAAAGTACTTCTTGGTCAGTCTTTGCCATAAATGTTTTGTTGTCCTACTGGTTCTGACACCAGACTGGCATTCTTTAATCCTTTTCGAATAGAAACTGAAATTAGTGCAGGACCAAGAGATGAAATCAGGAATTTGGAAGGAACTGAGCTACCAGGCAGGGCAGGCTCCCGTGGCATTCCCGTGCGCAGAGGCAGGCACCAGGAGCACCAGGAGGGCTGGCACACCTACCCGTTGGCACCGTCCGTGCAGTGTCCCCCGTGGAGGCAGGGCTGGCTGGAGCACTCGTCGATGTCGGTGTCGCAGAGGTCCCCGAGGAAGCCCCGCGCGCAGGAGCAGGAGAAGCTCCCCAGGGAATCGTGGCAGGTCCCCCCGTTCAGACACGGCTGGGACAAGCACTCATCAATTTCCAGTTCACAGTTTGTACCTTCAAAAGCAGAGAAAATAAACCCCAGCTTATGAGACAGCTTTGGAAATCTCGGCAAGGACTGCCTGAAGTACAATTGTCACATAATCCGTTTTCTTTTGTTTTTTTATTTACACAATTGCCTGGTTTTTAAAGGCATTTCCTCCTCAATGTCCTTTGCACAACTAGTTTTTTCAAGGCTGGGCAGAATTTACAAAAGAACAAGCCAGCTGTTTTCACAAGAATTGGTAAAATAGCTTTTTCTGTTAGCTTGAACACGGAGGCAGGATGAACTGATTTTCAGTTTATTCAAAGGATGCTACTGTCCTATTTACATAATACAGAAGTGACCAGTAGTTTATTGATCTCGTAAGAGTCCATTTAAAGTTGGACTTTACTTCACAGTTGATTGAATTCATTAGGAAGTGTCTTGTTTAGCAGCAGATTGTTGCTTAATTTTTTTTAAGGCTCATCAATATTCAAATAAATGGGTCTGTGGTGCCATGTTTGCAACAAGTCAGAATCTTGGAGCTGCTCTTCAGAGATAATTGATGGAAATAAATCAGTTCTAATGTGAGTTTAAAGCTATTTATGATAGTTGGCAGGTTAAATAGACACTCCTTTTTCTTACCTCTAGCACGGTCCAGAAGACACTAAGAAAATTTAATAATTTATGCCTGGCAGCTTTTATTATTTCAGGATTTTGTATGCTTATGCACTTATTTAGTGTTTTGAGCAATAGAGTAATATTTTCAAATAATTTTCAAGTGCCAAGTCCATTTATTTTAGCAGCTACAGTATCAGCCAGAAAACAGATGCAAAGTGGCAAATTATAATGAAGAAGCTGCTTTGAAGTGGATTTCCCTATTTTTTTATTTGGCTTATCAAAGTAACAGCAGTATTGAAAAGTTTTCAGGGGAATTTCCATCTTGAAAGAAAAACTGCAGCCCTGAGAACAGGTTCTTTTTTTGTTGTTGTTTTTTTGTAAAGGTGAAGTTTTCAGTACAAGATGATGGGGTAGTGTTTCAAAAGAGGGAACAGGCATGTTTGGTGGTGGGTATTACCCTTGCAATTTATGTATGAGCTCACCTCTAATTCTCTGTTAATGCACTTTTTACCAGCTCTGTACTGCTGTGAAATTTGTACATTGTAACTCTGAGCATCTTTCTTAAAACACAGAGATTGATAATATTTAGCACTGTTCCTTCATGACTAGTTTATTTTGATGCTTGTGAGCATCTTTGTTTTTAAAAAGTAAATCTGTACTATGGATAAGTACCGGGAAATACCTTAAAATGCCAAACCAAAATTTGCAGGTGTTGACTCATAAGCATTTTTCATTGTATTTAAACATTAAAGTGCAAGTTCCTATTTTCAGCAGTTGAGAAATAGTTCCTTGAGCCCTCATAGTGGATGGGGAAGCTGCCAGTGGCGTGCCCCCAGTTCAAGGTTCAGTGCTCAGCTAACCACTACTTCCAGCGGGAGCCTGCCGCGAGAGCCCGGCACAGGAATGCTCTCTGACGGCTTTATGGTAATGTACATTACAGCCAGATATAGTGAGCAGTCCCTCTGTGGTCATTGCCCTGTGAATTCACTGTAATTATAAACAATGTGTTTGCAGAAGTGTGTCTAGTGACCGTAAATCTGCCAGAGCTTGTTAACAGCTTACTGCGAACACTAAAAATCATGTGACAAAACAAGCCCTGTTCAACTGATCCTCAGCTCAGCCAAATTTAAAACTACAGGCCTGAGAACAGCCTGACAATTAACATGAGAACATAGCGTTGTTGTTTTGGTTCACGTCTTTAATCTATCAAGCCCAGTAACCTGCCTTCGGCAATGTTGCCTCAGAAGAAAACTTCTCCCTGTATAATGCATCCAGCCAATGTGATCTGCCATGCAGACAGGGGGAATCCCTTCCTAGCCTCTGCTGAGTCTGCTGTCAGGCTTTCTTAGATGTGTAGAAGAGAGATGAAAAGATTAGATCTGCATTTTCACCTCAGTCTAACGTTCTGTCATAAATATGCTGTATGCCAAATATCATATGCCAGGCGGGAAGGAGAGCGCCAAGGAGCCCCGCCGCAGATACTGCACAGGGCTGCACCACCACAAGCTGAGGCTCCCCGGCGTGTCCTGGAGCAGGCTGAGCATCCCAGCACGTACCAAACCACACAAATGGTTTGAATTGAAAAGCTGGGAGGGTGGAGGGAAGTCACATTTGTAACTTGTGCCGTTTCTCTGAAAAACCAGGGTTATTTCTTATACTGCTTGCTTGTCCAATGAGTCCTACGATTCACTTCTTTCTATGGCCCCAGTCAATAAAAAGTAAATGCAAGTGAGGATGAAGGACACACAGCCAATGTTTTCTAACTTACGTGTCTACAGAGAGTGTAAAATCACTTTGTGGTCAAAGATACTAGGGATTTGCAGGCTCTGTGTACTTCCATGAGGACCTGCACATTCTTAGTATGGCTGGAAACTAATAATGAGGTCACCCTTTCTGCTCTCCTGCACTAAAGTGCTGTACTCAGGGCCCAGCAGGTACAGGGGGCTGTCACTGAATTCCTCATTCTGCATAAAGTAATCTTGTGTGCCATTATTTGGATGGAGAGTGTCATGTGGCTGTTTTATACGCACCAGGCTTGAAGGGACAGGAAGAGTTACATCAAAAATTAGACAGAGTGAGGAGTTGTGTTTCTTTGATCAAGGCTTGTCCCTTTTGAGCTTGGGAATCTCAGCAGAGCTGAATACCTGGCCTGGATGGGACACAAGGTGGGGAGTGCTGGTTTGGAACTGGAAAGCTGAGGAAGGGAACAGGGTTTGCACTGCTGGCAATTGCTGTTGGATAGACCGTGTTGTTTGCTATTACATCCACAACGACATGGACATGAGCTTGTTGGGAAGTGAGATCTCTACCTGAGGTATTTCATCCCATGGTAGGGCTGCTGTGCCTCTGCTTGCCTTTAAGTGCCTAAGACTTACTTACCCTTAGTACTTGCATGGCACATACACGTTGGTGAGAATACTGAATGAAAACTTGGGAGATCTATCAGCAGTAATTTCCTCACAGTAACAGCTATTACACAAAGAACAAATCCAGCTCATTGCACTTATTTTGCCTGCCACTGAAACTCTTTCTCTTGCTGTCTTAGACTGAGGCTGGGTTTTGGAACTGCTGTGCTCTCCTGAGAGTTCACCCTGGAATGCTCACTGGTAATGGAGGACTGGCTTCAGCAAGGTAATTAATGCACGTAGCTGTGGGTAATAACAGGCTCTTACACCATGCTCTGTTGGGGTGAATTAAAAGCAAGTGCAATTAGTCCAATGGAGGAAAAAATGCAATTGATTAGGGTAGCCAGCAAAACTTCAACAAACCAATTGAACTTCATTATTTAACAGCTGCGTGACACATGTCTTGTAAATAATTTCACACATGCAGAATTATCATAGAAACTGCAGATTTCATGCTAAATTTTCCAGTCTCTGGCTCTTGGTGTGTTCTAACCTCTTCCATTTGTGTAAGAATTATGTGTGACATTTCTCAGCTATTTTAAGAAGTGCTGCAGCATACCAGTCACACAAAATAGCAGTCATAGTCCATGAAACAAGTAGCAACAGCAGCTAGTAACTCATGCGTTTGGTTACCATTGCAGCTATAGATTTACTATACCTTCTTTGCCTGCATATCAAGAGGCATAACCCTTTTTTACATCTTAGGGAAATGAGATGAGGCTGGATGACTTCCCACAGTAATTCATGGTGTCAGGCCAGGATAATAATGGTTGGCAAGATCCCCTGATGGGGTAAATGAGGGGTTTTATTACCACTGGGGACACCTCGAGGCTTTCATCCAGTAATCCCTCTGGCTTGTGCATTTAGCACAACTCACAGCAAGGTGCAAAAAAAACCAACAAAAAAGAATGCTTCTGATAAATCATTTTGTTAAGTAGCCTTTTAAAGCTGATGTTTTACTGCTGGAGTAATGGTCTGCTACTCCTCTATAGAATTCCTATGATTAGTCTCTGCTGCTGGAAGTGGTGTCGGAGCTGTATGTTAAAACACTGCAGCCTCTTCTGCTGTGTATTTTATTCCTCTTCTCCTTCCTTGGTCCTCTCCTCATTTCTTAACTCTGCTTTTGCAAAGTGTGGAGCTTTGGTGACTTTTTTTGGTGAGAGAAAAGAGCATCAGCTTGGGAAACAGCAGAATTTCATTATGAAAGTGGAGCGACTCCAGCAGAGTGAGTTTCCATCAGCAGTTTGTGTTGACCTAAATTTTCATTTCTTTTTGTTTGGGCTTTACTATTTCATTAAGTTTTCTCTCCCTTCGTCTCTAAGGTGGATATTCTGCCTCTTTCAAACCAAGTTTCTGGGCTGTGGATCCAGGCCTGGACCCCACTAACAGCGCCAGTTAAACAAATACAGTTTCCTGAATACAACAGGAGGTCTGGGCTGAGTCTGATCATTGCAGTGTAACCATGCTGCTTGTTAATAGGTTTTTCCTTCCTTCTGCTCTACGGCTTTCCCCCAGTTGTGTAGTTTTCTCCTCAGCTGGCCTGGGCTCCGACACCCGCTGGCAGCAGTGGGGTGGCAGGAAGGTAACAAGCTTCCTTCAAATAACATTCTCCGTGCTCATAAGGGATATTAACCGAGGGCTGCCTTCCAACGAGTGCTGTGTTAGACACAGGAAAGCTGCTTTTTACCTCTGACTTCCCCTCCTGCATGGGGATTTAGGGATGGAGCTGTAAACCACATCTCTTATTTCTTATTCGTTTGAATCATTTGAAGCAATAGCTGGTTTTTCTCCCCTTTTTGCTGTATGACGATTTCTTTTCCTTTGCTTACCTGACTGGCAATCTATCACTAAAATGCCTCCCCTTTTCTCCTTTTAATGATTCAGTGTGCTACCTCTCACAGTCCTGCCCCGAATACAGCTTTGAAATTTGAAGGGAGCTGTCTTCCAACAAGAATTATGTACTTTCCAGTAGAGGAAGTAGGGAAGAAAAATCACACCTGTACTTTAAAAATGGAGCTACATAAAATGGGATTATCAAAAAATGGGCAGTTTGGGAACATAATGCTTTTCTTTCTATGTAACTTACATAATGTTCTAGTTGCAGATGAGTCCTCTGTTTCTAGGAAGGGCAGAGGAGAGAAATTTAATGTGAAATGTCTAGGTTTAAGGGTAGAATTTGTCTACTTGGATATAATTTTTAAATCTGCCAAACATAGGTTTTGATCTTCAGAAGAAAACTAGACATAGCACTCCGAAGAGAGCATTTTGAGAATGTTTCTTTTAAAAGGAAAGCCCCGTGACATAGCTTGGTGTTCACAAAACTGCCGTGTAGATTTTGGTAAATGTGAGATTTCTTTAATCCTTCTCTTTCTGATATCAGTAGTTCACAGTGATGTGGTCATCCATAATGTACCAACAGCCACCGGTGCTGAAGGCAAAGTGGTAATTCAGATACGGCTAAATACATGTGTGAGTGAGGGAGCTGAAGCTGGAATGTGAGTCATGATGGTTCTACACAACGCAAAGGAAAAGTTGCTTTAACAGCGCTTACCTGTGTAGCTGAGGGGGCAGAGGCAGTCATAGTGCCCTATCTGGTTGAGACACGTTGCCCCGTTCAGGCACGGATCTGAGGCACATTCATTCACTTCCAGGTCGCAGTGCTTGCCCTGGTAGCCTGGGACGCAGTAGCAGGAATACTCATCCACGCCGTCCCTGCAGAGCGCTCCGTTGCGGCACGGCTCGGAGATGCACTCATCCAGATCCATCTCGCAGAGCGTCCCGGTGTAGCCGGCGCTGCAGAGGCAGGTGGGCCCGGCCAGGCCGCTTTGGCAGGTGCCCCCGTGCTCACACGGGTTTGTGTCACAGTCACTGTCAGCTCTTTCACAGGTAGGTCCCTCATATCCAGCGGGGCACTCGCAGGTAAAGCTGAGGTTTCCAGCAGAGCCTAGGCAGGTAGCGTTTTGGAGACAAGGGTTCGAGGAGCAGGGGTTGGAGGTTTTATTGCAGAGTTCCTCCACACTGTCCACTGATGCATCTGCACAAAGGCAAGGGTCATCTTTATGACCAGCAATACATGTAGAGTTCTTTTGGCAAGAGTTTGACAGGCACCTGGAATCATTCCTCATGCAAAGTGATTCTAGGAAAGAAACACAAAAAAATCCTGAGGATTCCACGGCACTGGGAATAACCAACAGTGAAAGAAGTGTAGTTCTTAACACAGCTGTGCTTCAAAACCACCAGCTCCAACTGCTGGCTATTGAGAAGAAAACAGGACTGGTAGCTGTGTGATGCATTACTGGACTCATGAAGGTAAAACGAAAACAATTATGAAAACTTGAGTAGGTTGTAATTTCCTGTTCTCGCCTCTTCCAACAGCCGTGGTCTGGAGTGTCAGGATTGCTTAGCACTATATTAGAAGTATAGTTGCGACAATATTGGTGGTTGTCAACTGATATCCAACAATATGGAACGCATTTAGGTATATTTTTATATTTTTGTTTCTTTTGTTGTTACTAGAGAAAGGAATTGAACCACTTTTTTCGGTTCAATACCACTTTTATGGTGGTACCATTCTTTTGTGGTGGATGTTTTTTTGCATTAGGTTTCACGAAGCTAAATTACTCAGATGCAGTCATAGCTCAAGTAAACAGTTCAAACCATCAAGCACCTTGGTTTTGATTTGCTGATTATATGTATATAAATAGTAATTTGACAGCTGTACAGCATCTCCACTACAAAGAATCTCCCAAACACCTGAGATGCAAAACAGCCCTGTGAGAGCCTTCCAGCCTCCGAGGCTGGAAGGACACGGTGAACATGCTGTAAAGATGTTCCTGACTTCCCTCTGGAAACTGAGGTCCTCTCAGTTATTAAAGGCCACTTGGAGTTGCCTTGCTGCTGTAAAGAATAAAAATAGCAAGAGCTACTTCTCAATTCCCAGTCAAGGAGGGTGAGCTGTTACCAGCATTGTTCAGAATCCGTCTCTGGGATACACCGAAGCAGCTGTAGCTGGGCCAAGACTCTGTGAAATGGAGCTGAATGTTGCTTTAGGAGAGAAGGCAATTCATGAGGGAAAGACTCATGAGCTGGAGCACAAAAGTTGCGTTAAATGATCTATATGGGAGTCCTGTAAACATCTTTTTTTTCTTTCTTTATTTTATACTTTTAATCTGGAGTTTTGTTTGGATATATGAAGGGTATGTGTCTTCTACAACAGCAAAACAGTGTATGTTTGTGCAAACAGGGTGTTGTGGATGAGCTGAACTTCTCAGATGAGTTCAGACCCATCTACCAGCAGTCTCTAATTTCTTCCCAGTTCTTGAACTGAGATTCAGGAGAGCAGGCACAGTAGAGATGGAGAGGGGGCACTGAAAGAAAAATGGTGAGCAGAGATGGAGACTCCAATAACTGGAGATAGACCAATGCTGATAAAGAGCTGGGAGAAATCCCTGGATAAGTGAGAGGCTAGGATTGGTCACCTGAGGATAGCAACCAACCAGCCGAACATGGGGGTCTGTCAGAGAATACAAACTGACTGGTGATGGTATGTTTCCATAGTGTGTATTTTAATACATCATACAGTTTAATCTGTTTTTTTCCTAGGAGGGGGAAGTGGAGGAAGAAAGTATCAGAAGGCATAACTAGCTTAGGAAAGACTGCTTGTGTAGATTTGACACCAATATAATAAATGGAAAGGCTGAAAAATTATCTGTGCATGACTGCTGTGCTTTCTGACTCGAGGTGTACACAGGAGCAGCAGTGCCTCTAAAAATTAAAAGCACCAATCTGAACGAACTGGATGTTCCTTAATAGGTTCATTTACTGAGCCAAATAACTAATTATTACTTGTTTGAACAAGGGGAATAGAAGTTTATGTAGTAACACTGATAGCAACAGTGACACCATGATTTAAAACCAACAGTGGCCTTAAGGATTATGTAGAAAGCAAGCTGAACATTGATTAGCAGGAGGAGAACTGGAGTGTTACCTCATGTTCTTTGAAGGAAAGCGGGACAAAAATAGTACTTTTGGATTAGCCTGCCTTTAAAATGACTATCCCCAAACCTGTTAATAATCAGTTTTGGGAGCAGGTATTTCATCCTAATGCGGTGTTGGTTGCTCTTGCTCCAGCTCAGAGCTCTCACTGAATGCAGAAATTCAAGACATTGGTCACGCGTACTGACCTGCACCACTGTCAGCAGTAATTCAGACCCTTCTCCTCCTCAGCACACCCTCACTTATGTTCTGATGTCCTGCTTTACGTAATTCTGTGGTTTACCCATGCATTTAGGTTTTTTCTTTAGCCTGGATAATGCAGAGCTTACTGCAATCTATTAATTACAGTTAAAATGAGCAAAACTGTTTTCTTTAGGAACTTCAGCATCCCGCATTTTCCTTGCACACTTTAGAGAGCTTTCCTTTCAGTCTGTGTACCTACTAAAAATTCTGTAAAGTGCATGTTTGGGGAAACATTGCAAATTTGAAGAAATTAATTATGATCAAGTTATAATGTTGTCTAACTGTTGTACTGTGTAAGCTGCAAGAGGTGAGGTCAATCATTCAAGTGCTTTCTTGCACAGGACCACAGTGACATGAGAAGCTATTTAGTTAATTACTGCTTTTCCAGAGATAATTTGCGTGCAACAGGCTCAGTTTGTTATAATGACTGTGTGAGAGGACGGGAAGCGTTTGCCAGTCTGCAGTTTTGGTAGCAACAGAGTAGCTGTGAGCACTGGTTAAAAAGGTTCGTAGCTCTCCGAGGCAGTAAGAGTGGATGGAAAATGAGGGAAGGGGAAAGACAGCCCTAAAAGCATAGTCTGTATGTAGTGAAGGCAACCAATTTGTTTCCAGGGTGACATCACTATGGGAGAAACACGAAACAGAAAACTTTTCCTGGATTTTTTTTAAAGCACTATTTTTATTTCAACTTTTGTAGCTTTTATAAAACTAATTTCTTATCCAGAAATTGCCAACAGACAATTCAATAAATCCAATACTTCCTAGAGGATACTTTTGTCTGATTATACTACGACAAGGTTATAGTGAAAGAGTAACATTTTTTGAGTTCTATCTTCATTCTAATGCACTGTGCCATGTTTTTTATGATTTGTATAGTTTTTGAGGAACACAGGAGTTCCGAAGGTCTTAGCAGAGGTGCAGCCATGCTGAGTTTTAGCTTACTTGTGGTTTAAAGGCTGGGACCAAGAGTTTTTGTTAGGGGTGCTCTATAGCAGTTTGTCTCAGCAGCAAAACTGCATCTCAGAAAGGTAACCATCAAAAGGTAAGCAGTTATCATGCCGTGCTTATCAAATGGTATGCGGTTCACCAGGACGTTTCCGTTTTTAAAAGATCATGTTCCTAAATGATGTGTTTCAGCTAATCCTTGGATTCTGCACTGCTAGCTCAAACACCATTTTCCACCTATTTCAGGTAAGTTATTTGCACTACCTCCCTTGCTGCCCTATGGAAACTGAGTTTCCCTGCTGCTCTGGAGTGATGTGGAAGGATGGATTTGGGAACCTGCTGAGCTGAGAGCTGCATGGAAAGAGGATGAAGAGTATGGTGGAAGCACCTGCATGCCCTGTGATGCAATGTGATGATACAAAAGTCTGTCTCAGTTTGAGCAGATGCCTAAAGAATATTCTCTTCTGCATTCACAGAAGGAGCTGCAAAGGGACAGAAATATTTCAGTAGAGCTTGATTTTTGGCTAGGTTGCGGAAGGATAACCAGGAAAAGCCTCATGCTCTACCTCAGATGTGCAGAGGAGTTGTTTTTCATTCCTAAGCAATTAAGGTCACTTCAGCAGTGACTTGTTCTGACAGAGTCTTAAAACTTGTATGTAACATTAGGAAAACTGGAAACAAAATGCTGATCACTTTGGATTTACACTGACTGACACTTGAGGTAATTATCAGTCTCTTTATAAACAGTGGTACATTAATCTAATTACGAGAGGATTTAGTGCCAAGCGTTTTGCCCCATGGTTAAATCCTTGAGATGCAGATGAGATGGTTGGCAGAGAAATTCTTTGCAGTAAAGCTTGCCATCTACTGGCACATCATCCATACTACCAGAAACATGGCAATACCTGCAACTTTTACAGGAACTGGCACAAACGACTTAATGTAAGAAATGCCAAGAAAAAGATAGTTTAGCTTTGTTTTTTTGCTCTTGGATGAGATTATTTAAATTCATTGAAGTGATCTTGTTCGTGTAGGAATAATTGAGCTTATACAGCTAATCAACACTAAAACCACATGATTTTGGCTGGTAAATGCTTCTGAATTATCAGAAACCACTGTAGTGATATAAAATAATTTTTATGATGTTAGAAATGCATGGCAATGAGGATAGAAGGTCAAAATTAAATTAGTGGAAAAGTTATTATAAACAGGGCAAGGATTTTGAAATGGCCATAGCATTTTGGCCCTGATAATCTGGTTGTTAAACTATTGTTCCTCAGTAAAACAGGTAATTTTGAAAAGCTCATCTGCATATCTTTCCTGACAATTTCGAGGGGTTTTTTTCCTAGATCCTGTTTGAATCAGAGATTTACTGAATTCACGGCAATTTTTCAAAATATTCTTCTAAGTTTAGTTGATAAGATCAAAAGTAAAGTGAATTGATGATCCCCAGCTCTGAGAATCTGATTAGCAATATCAGCCACTCAAAGCCCCCAGATAAATCCTTAGCAAATTGTTTTGGGTTCTTTGTGTCAGAAATATCTTTCAGCAAAGACTTTTTCTTTCAGGACACAACTCTTCCTACGAGTTGGTGAAATATCATAATCAGCAGCAGCATTTAAAATTAAATTTCAATCACTGCTAATCACACTGTTATGAACCAGAGTTCACTTGGCTGTAGCCATGCCTGCACTTTGCTAATCATCTCATTGTGCCTGGAGGCTGCTTGTAATTTGCAGTGCTGTTCTTCAAATGTGCCTTCTGCCCCTGAAGGAGAACTCTGAGCTTCACAGAAGCTCTCAACACTAACAGCTTTGGAATCTTTTACATATGCTGCAAGATTTTCTGACCTTCTTAACAGAGCCAGTCTATTTTCTAGGGTGAAAAAAATCTGTGATAAGATGGAGAACTTCTTGATACACATATAGTCGTCCTCACCGATGATTTTACTGTGCTTTGAGGACTTTTTTTCTTTCCTTTTTTTTTTTTTAACAAAGAGTTATTACTTTACACATTTGAATTACAACTAGAAAACTACACCAGCCAGCACAGATAAAGCAGTTCACAACAAAACCTGACTTTTTACTTAGTCGTACATTTTGGGAAAAAAAATGGATAGCAAAAAACCCCTGGTCTTTGAGTTGAGAAATTAGATTTTGAAAATACTCTTACGGAAATAAGGACTGAATTGCAATTGCAAGATGTGGTCTAAAAAAACCAGTCCAACATCAGAAAATGTGTTACCTGTGGGGTTGAGGTGTTTTATGTTTGGGGTTTTTTGTTTGTTTGTTCTGTTTTTGTTTTTATAATTTGCTAGAATAGCTTATATAATTGATACCTTAGTTGTGATCGGTCACTAGAAAGAAAATTTGATCACAAATGAAGCAACCACTGCTTCTCTTGGTGCTGTTACTTCAGTCTGGATTCTGTTGAATCAAAACCATCATACAGCATTTATTCACAGCTGAAGGCTTACACTGTGATCAAATCAGCTCACTAAAAACATCACAGTATAACATGATGGTAGCAAGGGTTTAGATAGCCCAGTGTCTGGAGTCAGAAACATGAACCTTCAATGCTCATGCTCATTACTTGTTTGAAACCTGCCCTTGGGATTTTAAAACAAGTGTGTGAATCTGTGTCACTGAAATATCAAGCTCTGTTCCTATACTGAGATCTTGAAATAATTATCATTTAACTGGAAATATTAAAATACTGCCCAAGGCATTTAATGCTGCATTAAGAAGCTGTGGCTTTGGTGTAACTAATCCTCTCTCCATTTATCTGCAGTGCACTGTGACACAAAAAATACAGTTCATCACTATGCCAATAACTTCCCTGCAAAGACAGCCTTAGAAAGTTGTGGGTGTGCAGATAGATGCTCAATCTCGATGTATCATGAAGAACTAGGGAAGAGATAAGTACAGCTGCATAAGCAGTGGGAACAAAGATTGGGATCAGACACCTTTACCATGGACTGAAAGGCAAAGATGTCTCTCCTGGATCAGCACTTGGCAGATTGGGGAAGGAAACCATGTTCTGGATAAAACAGAGCCAGGTAAGGGACTATCTTAGCCCTCAGCATAGCTTTTCCATGGAGATTATTTGTAAGTAAATAATTTTAGTTTTTCTAAAATTTCTAAAACAAACTTTCTAAGCATTGCACTAATTCTATTTTACCCCTTCCCAACTCCCAGTGCATTTGTATTACCATCTTAATTATTCACTGTAATGAGCAGCTTGTAGTTACTGTGGTGCCGTTTATCCTTTTCAAGCTTCACCTGTGAGGTAACCACCAGCCCCCAGACCCTACCTGCTCTATCCACAGCTGGGATCATTATTGCTTAATCTGCTCAACAGAGAAGCGTATTTTGGGAAGGGATGAACAAACTTTTGCCGAAAAACAAGCCCTTGTTTTGTCTGCAAATACTGTGGTCATAAAGAGTTAATTCTGAATCTTTAACTTCAATTGTGTGTCCAAAACATCCTAGCATGTTGTTATAGAAACCACTTTCAGGCTTTAAATCTTGAGTCACGTTTATTACCATAGTAACCAGCACCACACACAGGCAGGAAAGAAAAAGAGCGATTACACAAATATTCCATTGCTATCAAAAAAACCAAATTTGGTTTTAGGCACATTTGTATCAACAAAATCAAGGAAAGTAAATTAACTTATTTTCTGAAGAAAAAATATGGTATATTAGTGTAAGAGTAACAACTGAATAGTACTAAAATTTTAAAAGGTTGTTTAGGCAACACTTTAAAGCTATTTGTGATTGAAACTACAGAACTGGTTATTAAACCAATGTGTCTGTTACACTCTTCCCCAAACTTTTTTGTTCACGCTGACTTGCGGCTGGTCCCTGAGAATGAAGGCAGTTACTGCTGGCTGTCATTGTCCTTCAGTGTCTTCCAACATTTGTGCCACCCCAGGCTCCCTTACCCCATGAGCAGTGCAGCAGCAGCAGCCCTTACAGCTGCACCCACTGACTGCCCTGAGCACCACAGCAATGGGACCAGCTGTCACAAACAAACAAACAAAAATGAGGTATATGCCTTCTTTACTTCTAAATTTAAATAATTTTTGGCTCTGACTTTATTTGGCATCACACCCTAATGTTTGTGCTGGGAACAGGAGGAGAATCAGGCCCAGGAGCTCAACGGGGCTCCGATGCATTGAATTTTTGGTTCAGTTGGAGGAGTTTTGGTTCAATTGGAGGACACCAAGGCACAGTGCTACTGGCAATGCAATAGACTGGTTTCTAATGAGAATGAAAGGTTTTATGCTCTGCTTCCTTACCTTTATGTTTAGCACTACAGCACTGCAGTTTAAGTTGGTAGTTCACAGTGATCGTCCTGCTTTTGCCATGCACAGATATTTTTGTTTGTCTAGGATGTAGAACAATGGCTGATCAGGCCAGGAGGCAGCTGATATCCATTACAGTAAATGATGTGGACACTGATGTAGAAACTGAACTGATTTCTGCTGCGCAATCCTTGCTACTGTACGGTCTCTGAATGTAGCTCTCCCCTTTAAGAGTTTCATGATACTTGTCTTCATTTTTATCTTCTAAGTCTGCAGAATAGAAGCAACATGAGTGTAACGGGGTATTCCTTGTCCTTCTAGAAGTGCTGATTTTTTTTTTTTCATTGAGGTCACACAGCAGAATTTATTCTTAATAGTACAGAACAGGACTTCTCCACACAGGGACATAGGAGATAAATAGACAGGTGAGCAACAGCTGCAATACATAGTAGTGGGAACCTGTGGGCCAGCTTCAAACTTGCCTTTCTATCAGCTCTTCAGAGGTAAAGAACATAGAAAATTTATTTTGCTCAAAATCTGAAACAATTTTATTTAGGTAATGAGCTTGATTGCTTATAGGAAAAAAATTTTGGGTTAAATGTCTTTGTCCCAAGGATTTAATCAATACCTTTCCAGCCTGAACTGCTCTTAAGGCTTCACTGAAGCTGGGGACACCCTCAGCATGTAACTCAGGATACAGAGCCATGTGTGTAAAGATCTCTCCTGTGAGATGAAAGGTTTTGCAGAAATAGAGACAAAACCTTAGTGGTTTAGTTAGGGGTGTGAATTATGTCTTACACTTTAAAATGTTATCCTGGATTGCCCTTGGTGAGGCTTCTTGGCATGTCTAGATGAACTTGTTTGGATGGGTGGATTTGTGGTGCTTTTGTGAGAGGCATTGCTCCTGCCTTGCTCCCTAAAGCTATAAGCATCTACATCAAGTCTTGTAAAATTAACGGAAGCGTAATCTGCTGCTTGTAAACGCAATATCAAAACACACTGAGGGGTGCTGAGGAAGAGGGAAGATGAAAGCAGTGCTTGCAGTTGGAAGATACCAGCTGTATTTTCAGCTGTGCTAGGAAGGCAGGCTAAAGTGTACACCTGGGAAGTGGAAGCCTGGCAAAATAACAAGAGAAATGGTGTCAGAGCTAGAAAGGGTTGCAGAAAGACCAAAGCATGGTCTCCTCCACACCAGTGTGGGGATTTTTTTACACAGAGGGAGTAACACAGCATAAAACTGTCAGTTTGTGACTTTGGGTGAAACCCAGTTGCTCCAGCTTTAGTGTGAATTCCAAATAGTGGAAAATGGGGAGCAAAGGAGCGGTTTGTCTCTTGAAGAGGCCGAATCTCACTTTGAGAGACACGAGGTCTCACAGCTTCTCTGGAGTCTGGAAAGAGTTTAGGCACTTTGTGTAAGACAGAGGCCTCCAGCTGCCACCGAGCTCCTGGCTCCTCCTGAATTCAGCCTCAGGAAGGAGCTGAGGGCTTGGCTGAACCAGGAGATGCTGCCCCTCAAGCAGACCAGCTACCGCTGACTTGCAGTGCTGAAGTTTGGGGTAGGTGAGAACATGCAAGCAGCCGAGCTCCCACTGTGCTCAGCCACTAACACAGGAGAGAAAAGGCACTCAGAAATGCTGCCAAGTGCTGCTAAGAATGCCTCCAGTAGAGGGGCTAAAAACTGAGTACAAAATTGATTTCATGTTCAAATTCTGGGTTCATGTGTTGTTTGCGTTTGAAAGCCATTATAAGGCATCCTTTTCCAGTCTCCTTTATTTGTGGTTCTGCCCTTCATTACTTCTTTCCTTTTTTTTTTGTAATTTGAAAAGAGCATGAAGCAGTGATTCTGATCATACAGTGGCACATAAAGGTGCTGTGATTTTTAAATGTGGCCTCAAATGTCTGTAACGCTGACCCAGGTATGATTTCTTTCTGTGAGTCATAACTGGATAAGCTTAAGGCTCTGATTGCTAGAAATGCATCATAGCAGCCTATAACACAGGGCAACTCTTAAAGTCTCTGGGTGCAAAGCTGTGTTTCTGATGTGTGCAGATGTTGAGATTGCCTTCAGTAGGTTCTCCATAACACAACTGAGGACTAGACGTTTCCTGATGACATCAAACTGCAGCATATCAAAGTGATGATGCTGCTTCTCCTGTCTCCCCAGACTTAAAAAAAGTAATCAGCCCTGTGACAGATCAGCATTATGTGGCTGGACATGCAGTGCACTGTGATTTAAATGCCACAGGACTCAGAAGAAAGCTTCAGTGTGGCTACAATGCGCAGTAAATACAGAGAAAGCAAGGCCATGCTTTTCCAGCATGAACTTTGTAAAAGAGTTCACATTCCAGCCCTTTCTGTTATGTGCTAAATTATTTTCAATAGAAATCACCTACAATTAGCTCTGCATGAACTAATTACCAACTGGGATTTCAAGACTGCTTGGGGAAAGTCGCAGCTCCTGTGTTTTGGGACAGGCTGGAGTTTCATGGCGGGAACTGGCACAACCCGAATTTCCTCAGCTGTCCTGCTGAGCCCCTGTGCTGAGGGCAGCTTCCCCTCGGAGACAAGGGCATAACACTGAGATTGGGGAGGAACAATGATGTGATCATGGTCTGCACAAGCTGCCCTCACTGACTTCATACAGACAGAAATCAAGGCCCAGCAGACGGACATTATCGTCTGAACTTCTGCAGAGGGATGGCCTTTTGAACACTGGTTCCAGTGACCTGTGAAAGTGAACACAGTCCTGGCTCTGACACAAAATCCGTGGCAGCATTCCTGACCTGCAAACTGTATTGTAGCATCCTAAAAACTCTACTGACTTGTAACAGAGCAAGAATGAATTTGTTTCATGGTTTTACCACTTTTTATTTCCAGAGCAGGCTCAGAAGCCCTGAGGAGGAGCAACTGACCCAAAGGAAAAGTAGGTATTGAAAACCCACTAAGACACCTTTCTCTTAAACATTTTTAAGATGCTTCACCGTAGAAGTAAAACAAAACCAGAATGTTGACCAGCATCAGGGTATGCTCAGGAGCCTTCCTTGGGGAATATGCTAAGAAATAATCCTTTGATATTAGAAGAATGTCTCTAAAAGTCAAATTGTTAAAGCTTAATGTGATAGCATGTTTTAGAATAAAAACAGCTGCCACTAGGGCATTAAATATCGGCTATAAGTGAAGAGGTATCCAGCAAGCCTTTATCAAAATTATATCAGTACAATTTTTGCCAGTAAAATGATAAAAAATTAAAAACCACGAATAAATAAACATTCACCAGTAGCAATCAGTATAGTAGAGTAATTTCTTGAAGGCTTTTAAAATTTCTGTTTCCCCATTAATAGTCTCCTTTATTTTTCTCTGTTTATTTAATGTATGTAAGAGGTAGATCTGACTCCTCGTCTCTCCTTCCTTTCCTAGTTCTCCGTTCCCTGCCTTAGATTTTTTCCCATGCATTCTCCTTTTCTTCCTCTGAGGCCTGATCCAAAGCAGACTTGGATTTCCAGGACAGGGATGGGAAGTTGCAGTAAGTGTGAGTGGCTGGTAAGTGAGCCCGCAGTAGTTGTAGCCCCAGGATGCAATGTCACCGGTGGCACCAGCTCCAAGGGGTAACACAGATGCCTCTGTGCTGTGCTGAAGTGCTCACACTCCTCAGGATGATCCAGAGGACAGTAATGCTGCTCTGGCCTGCCATTCCCCTGGATATAAGGTTTAGCCATCTTCTTGCAGCGACGGCGGGGTTTTGTTTCACACAAATCTGCTCTTCAGACACAGGGAGAGAGCTCTGGGTGTTGGTGGTGTGGTGGCTGGGGAGTGGAAGATAAGATCAGCCAGCAGGAGGAGGGAACTAAAGCCTCCACAGCTTGACATCCACGTGCTTACTCTATCTCAAGAAGCTTTGGTGCCATACAATGATGAAAAAACAAAAAGAATACCCTATTTTGGCGGAAGGGACCTTCCTCACAATACTGGTCCAGACCTGCCAGTACAGGGATACATTATAGGGCAGCATCCTGCCCTGCTTTATATTAGACTATGCTAAGTAAATAAATGAGATCTGTGTGGCAGTAAGGGTCTGTCCAGGCAAAAAAATTAAGAAAGATTTTATGGCAATAATGAATAAGTGATAAATACCTAGTGACTATCTTGCTGGGAGCTTTTTTTTTTTTTTTTTTGCAGAGAGATCCACAGTGGGGCTTGTTTAATGATCCCGAAGGGCACCACACATCATAGTGTGCTGAGAGGCTGCAGAACAGATTGAGAAGTAGTTCTCAGTACTTAATACCTAGGGATCCTCAAAAGCCATTTCCTCTTAGGATCACATTTCCTTTGATCATTTGGGTTATTAATTATAGATACCTTGAACAGAACAAGGCACTGTTACTGTACTCCTCAAACAGAGTCTCATTTAAAAGGAACAAAATATTGTACTTAATTAGGGGTTCAGCTCTGGTGTCTTTTCAAGGCACTTTGGTATTGATTTGACCATGGTAGCCTACTGTAGCAAATATTATGCCATGAATAATAAAGGGAGCTTGTAGACATAAAAGTGTAGGAAGGAAGCACCAAAATGTCATTCAGCTTGCCAGAGCAGTTGGAGTATAACCATCCAGTATAGCATTTAGAAGAAATGCTGTAGTCTACAGTTCAGACGTGTTTGCACTTACGTGAAGACCTTTCCTTTGTGCCGTTTTTCTTAATTGCATCAAGCCCATGCTTCATCAAGTGAATTCAGGCAGAAGCATTTAAAGCTTAATTTTCTCTCTGGATAAATGGAAGCATATTGTTTCTGCCTTGACTCTTTAGGCTAATTTTATGTCTGTTCTATTTTTGTCTTAACTGTGCTTTGGTCATCTTGATTAAGCATATAAAATTAGCTGTAAAATTAACCAGGTGAGCATCAATTTGCATATCAATTTGCTCCCTTTACTCTTAGCTGAATGTGAATGTGTTGATTCATCCTTGTCATCAACAAATTGTATTAATTGACTGAGAGGGATTTATTTCTGTAAGTTCTGGTCTCATAAGTAGTTTTCACTAACATTTTCTTCACGCTGCAATCTTAGAGATATATTCAGGAGTTGTTGAATTGCATTCATGGGTTACCTCGGAGAAAGTAGAGGGTTCCCCAGAAATGTGTGGGCCACATTCCTGTTGGGGTGGGTATGCAGAGGCAGGGGCGGATCTGTCAGTAGGTTACAAATTAGCACCTCCGAATTAGCTGCTCCTCCTGGCTCCTCAGGGACCTGCAGGGGGATTGGGCCAAGGTGTCAGGGAATCGTGGAGCCCAAGCCTGTGCCACCTCTCTTGGCTGTTGGATGCCAGCATGGCCCTGCAGTTTGGGAGGCATTGGAGAAGAGCTTGTCCTCTGTGAGGAAAGGGGCAGTGCCTGCCCACCAGCCTGGCTGTCCCCAGGGGCTCTGAGGCAAAGGGAACAAGCTTCAGACTGGCTTCCCTCCCGAATTTATTTAGGGAGAAGACAGCAGGCTGCGGTAGTAGAGGGAGAGAGGGGAAAAGATGCTCTTCCTGGAGAGGCAGTGCTTGTGTGACCTGCAGGGAACACCACAGGTGCCCTACAGAGCAGTGTCATCTGCCCTGTCAATGAGCTTCTGCTTTGCAAGGGATGAGCTTTCACTGTGCTTTTCAGGTAAGATGTGGATTGTGCACAATATAAAGTAGTTTTTTTTAAGTAATATTTTATTACCTAGATGTTCTTGAAACTACTAAGAGTTTGGATTAGTATCAAAACTATTTGTGCAGGGATTTCTTTTCTAAAACTAACAAACAAACCACAAAATAAAAGCCAACAACCCTTCCCACATGGCTCCTGATGATCAGAATTCCTACTCAAATCAGCAGTAATTTTGTCAAATTATTGAACCACAGAGCTTAACCTGTCAAGTGCATGTAGGGTCAAGTACAGCAGTTCAGTGTGTCCATTCTATACCCAGTTAAAGAGTTGCTCAGAAGTTTAATTCAGCCAGAGAAATATTTGCTAAGCTTACCCAACTTGTGCTGGGTTTTTTATCTGTTATCCCAACACTTGGCATTTGTGAGACTGATTGCTAGTGATGCTTTTTTTCTATGTTCCTCTCTTCTAATTTTTGAGCCAACAAAACAAAATTCTATTTTATTATTAGCAAAGGGAACTAAAGCTCTAGCTAACCTGATTTCTTTTTTCTGTGGCCAGCTTTCTTTTCTGGCTGCCCCCGAAAGGGATCCCAGTTTGAACAGCATACTTGGGAGAAAGTGTAGCTGGAGAGTTCCAAGTCAGCATTTCACAGAAATTCAGCATCCCTGCTCCCCAGGAGATGGACTGAAGTATCTCTCATAATGTACCTGAACTCATGGCTGTAAGAGGGATTGTTATCTAGGAGCATCTGAATTTCAGGTACAGAATCTGTAACTGCCAACTGACTTCTTTGAGATGACTTTTGCCAGCCTTGGCTGAAGACTTCCTTAAAACTAGTTTTTTATTAAAAACTCACTAGGAATGTGATTTGGAAAAAAGCAAGATCTTGTTTTCACTAGCCTGTAAATCTTCACAGTTCCTCAACAATTTTCATAACACTTTTCCTTCTCTGCATTGTCATGGCTGTTTGCTGCAGTGATTGAGTTTTCTTAACTGTCAGAACAATGTCAAGACAATGTGAAGACAGTGTCAAGGCAAATATAGAAGGTTGACAGTGTGAAGGAGGGAAAGAGAAAAGAGCTGTCAGTACTCAGAGTGCTCTGTAGAGAAAACATTTTCATGATAAAACCATTGTCACCATGCGCTGAGCGAGAGAGAACAAAGTGGAGGTAATTAAGTTACTGCACTATGAACATATCTGGATGACAACCTGGAGTTAAAGGACTTAGGAAAGCAGTTTGTGAGAATGTCTTTTGCCCATAACTCTTGTCCCATATCATCTCCTAGATGATGCTCCCTAATACCTTTTTCTCTTTCTAAGCAGTGTACCTCAGGGAGGATTGATATTGCATTGCCCACCGAGGGGAAGGTGAAGGGTTTTTCCACTTGATGTGATCACAAGACACTTTTTTTGGTGTCATGAGACAAGACTTCTGCTTCTGGATAGTGAGTACAGAAAGGTGCTGAGTGTCCTGCTCCCAAATCAGTGCAGAGTTGAGGCACAATTTGCCTCCACAGTGTATTTTTTTTCTGAAGTATCCTTGGAAAGGTGACACATTGTCACAAGGATGAACAAAGTACAGATGTGCAGCTCATCTGGGGCTAAATTCTAGCACCAAAGCCCTGTACTGCACTACATCTCTACTGAAGGCTTGTGCAGAGTGAGTGCTAACCTTTAGAACAGTTTTCAGGTTTTAAAATTAGGCACTGGTCTTGCAGCAAGTCTGTGATTGGTCTTGAAAATTTAGTCTTTGTGCATGTGCTGTTCCTTCCTCCTCAGCCTTAGAGGTGTGGAGAATGAAAGGGTTTTCTACTATTTCTGTCCTGTTTCTGGACATCAGGATAATCAGATAAAAGAGGGTTTAGATGGACATTTGTCAATATAATTGCAGTTCTGGAAAAATAAATACCCTGTTGTCAATGATTTCTAAATGACATTATAAGTCCCACTGGAGAAGCTTAAGAAAAATGAACTTGTAAATAGTTCCATAAACTCCACAAAATATTTCAGGGACTGTATTTTCAGATGCAGGAATTAAGTGTTAACTATTCAAAATTGAAAAGGCCGAGTATTTTCCACATATTCCATTTACATATTTATTATAATTTATTTTAAGGAAGTAGGTTGAATAGCTAACAGATTTTCCTACTTGTTGCATATGAAATAACCGAACCATAAAAATGATTGCTTTTCTGCCATTATCCTGTTGCTGGGTTATGCTTATTTGCAATTCATGACAACGTTAAACATAAAAGCATCAAGCCTGGGTAACCCATTGAGATGAACTGCAAATTTTATCCCCAGCTACAGCAGCAATGCTCAAAGGAATATGGGTTATTCCTTATATGTTCAAAGTCTAGGTTATATATCACTGAAGGTTGCCTTTTCCCCCTTGCCCAGTTAAGATTTTTTAACCTGAAAATAGTCTGCCATTTTGGATTGAGCATCAGCTGGAGAAGAGTGTGTTTCTTGCCTGGGGCTCAGATGCCTCCTCCCATTAGTGTTCACACCTCAGCCATCATGTGCCTCCAGTAATCGCTGGATCTCTCCAATCCTCACAAAGGAAGGGCTGTAGGATGGCAAGTGAGTGACCTGATCCCTTCAAGAGGCAGGTAAGAGTCATCAAAGAAGTGGTATGTAAATTCTTACAGTTAGCAATGGAAGTTGCACATGCAAAAAGTGCCTCCATTTGTTACAAGAGTGAATAAACAATAATGCCATTTTTAAAAAAGAAATGCTTGCCATGTTACAGATCTCTCAGGCACAAGAAGAATATGGAAAACTGTGTGTCCTGCCCCTAATACATATCTATATTAATGTGTGTGTGTAACATATGAAGGGAGAAACACAAGATCTAAATTTAGTGATTTGAACAGGGAGATCACTTAGATTGTGTTCACAGCTCTCTCACTGCAAGCAGGGTATTCACCTTGCCCTTCTCAGCTCAGCATTCTCACCTATAAAGCTGTTGTGTGCCTCCTTGCAGGCTCTGAGGCCCAATCTGCTTATGTGTTGTAAAACATGCAAAATACCTCACAAGGAAAAAGCTGAAATTGTTTTCGTGGGAGAAATTTTCTCTGCACATTTGCAAGGAAGAGAAATAATCTAAAAGAAGTCTGTTCCTCCATACTTGTGTGACTCTGCTGGCTTTGGGCACAACCACACCTTTAAGGATAACTTGAAAGTCAGCAAATGTCTTTGAGGGAGTCTAAACTGATGTCTAAATTCAAACCCAATGTACAATTGTAAGTGCAGGGAGGACAAATGAGTTTTACTAGGTGAAATGCTGGACTGACCTTGAACATGAAAGCAGAGCCCTTGGTATTAGCACAGAAAAATGTTAGATTCCAAGACTTCACTTGAGAAGCAGAACTAATTAGAGAAGATTAACAGAAATGAGGCATGTAATAGCTGGAATAGGGCATGACTGCAGTTTGAAAGGCTGAATCACTGGACCTCTCATCGAGGTCAAGATCTTAAAAACACTAGACCTTTTTTTTAAAGGCAAGTGACAAGTTTTACAGATGTCCCTGTGGCAGCTGAACATTCATTATAGAATTCAAGCTCTGTTCTGCACTTAGGAGTTTCCTCTGTGTTAAGACTGTTTTCATCCTTGATGTCTGGGTACATTTCTGAGCATGGGGTCTTATTCAGGGCCACATTCACATTCCTACTACTTTGCAGGGGGTCCTGAAGAGACAGTAATCGAGTCTGCACTACAGTGGTAACACAGTAGAGACTTTTTCTTTGGGTTTTTTTTCAATGAATCTAGTAACTGATTTTTGTTTTGTTTTGTTTTGTTTTGTTTTCAAAAGGAGTCTGAAATATACATTGCAGTCTCTTTCCACTTTACAGTTTTTCCTGTCACTAACCAGCTTCCAACAAACTCTAAAGACCTTTTATTACTGAATGGTAAAAAATGTGTCAGAATTGGTGGGACAGCACTTCTGATACACTCCCTGGAGTGACTGCTTTGCCAGCATTGTAGTAACAGGCTCAGCTAAAATCCAAGTGGCTCACATGGAACAGAAAGGGGTGGAAGGGACTATTGGTCATCATCTAGTCCAAGCCACTGCATCAACTAGAGCAGAAAGCTCAGCACCCGTTGCCTATGATGCGACTACTTCTCGGAACTTTCTGTGATAGTTTAGTACAGATTTCTCATGTTTGGAAAGCCAGGTTTACTGTAAGCATGTGTAACCACATGCCTGTGGTTAATGGAAGTGGTGGTGCTCATCAGGGATTGCAGAAAAGAAGCAGTCACCCATGAAGACCCAAAATTCTTTAGGCTGATTCAGAGCCCTGACATAAAAGATGTACAGGTTTAAAAGACAGGAAAATCCATCTCTCAGCTCTCTGGGTGTTTGCAGTTATGCTGATAAAAGTCAGGAAAGGATTCCCGTGTCTGTAGAAATGTTGACACAGTACGTCTGAAACTGATGCACAGTTAAATAACGTTGGCAGGTTGTTGTGTGAGTACCCTCTAGAACATGTTTCTGTGTTTGCCCAAAGAAGAAATGGTGCAATTCAAGATGCAAACACATTTCTGATGCTGCTTATCTGTTACACAAACGTCTCAGTGAGTTTAATAAGTTTCCCTTTGCTTCTAGTAGTATTGAAGAATGCAGTCCCGTCAAAGTTTAGTTTAAGAGCTGGATTGTAACAAGCAGAATAATTGTTGCCAGCCAATCAAAGTATTAGTCTCAAAATCTCAAATATCTCAAAAGACATTACTCTCCATCTCCTTGAAAAGAAACCATTCTTGATTACAACACCTAACTTCCTGGTTTCATAAGGAAAGCCATGCTGGTCCTTGCTGGACATAACACAGCATCTTCACTGAAATGAATGGACTTTGGAAGTTAAACCAGAAAAAAATAAAGCTGAAATCAACTCTGCCGAAGGTTCCTTATGGAATAGCAAAAGTACATACAACTCATGCCTGTGTGACTGCAGCAAAACTATTGCCAGCTTGGAGGTGTTGGCTGGGGATACAGGAGGGCCACTGTAGGGTATTTTTTTTGGTCCCCGGGCAGTGAGAACACTTAGAGATCTCTGGGAACACAAAGTGCCTGCATGAATCTGTGGGCAATTCCCCAAACAAAATGAAGTATGGAGTGTTTATGGCTTTAAGGCTGTGATAGAAGTGCTGTAAAAATAGATCTGATTTTGTTCTGTTGTGTGCAGAGAACTACATTTCTCCCTTTTTTATTCCTATCACTTGTCAGATCATTAGGTCAGTCTGTTATTGGAAAGATTTTTATATCTAGATCCTTCAAACGTGTTCAGTGCCAATCCTTCCTTCTCCTGTTTAATTCCATTAAAGTTTTGCTCCAAACATCTCTCAGCCTTGCCACTTCACTACTGTGGAAAATGGTGGAAGTTCCAAGTTGCCCACTTGTTTTTTGGGAAACATAATGTTCTTTGGAAACAGCCTTTTGAATGTGAAAATGGCAATTGATTTTAGTAACTTTATTCTTCTTGCACTTTTCCACGAGCTCCAAAATGGGAAGATGTTAGACTAAATTGAATCAGACATTTAAGACATACTCGAGAGAAAACAGAACAGATAGTTCGTGTTATCTCAAACAGAGGGCATTTTTACATGTACTGAGGCTTGCAAAATGTTCAGTACCATTAGTATTACAAATTGAATTACAAATGTCAGCTGTATTTAATGAGAGAGAAGGGATGGGTTTAGCTAGAAAGGCTGAATTGGTGAGTCCTACAAAATGATGGCCAGATCTTTGCTTTTTGCAGTTGCATTGCAGAGGCACCTATTTGCATTCTGCTCCAAATGAATACAGAGATAAGGGTCAAAAAGGCTTGGATTATCATTCCACAAACACATTTTTCATATTTTCCTGCATTTTATGGTGGAAATCGGTGGAGGCTGGCTTTCAGAGTTCTTTTAAGATTGAACAGGGAAAAGAAGAGCTTACAAGAGCCTTGCACATTTTCATCCCATTTAATAGCTCTGATGCAATCTCTGATACATCAGTGTCATTCTCTGGCTTCTCACTGGCATTGCACATTTCTTTTGTTATGCAGCCTCTGTTTGCTTATTTTACAAGATTGGTGCCTTCTCTCTCTGTATCTTGTTTATGAGGTTATCAAAGGAAATTAAGGGGCCGTTGGAGAAGAGCAGGCACAGTTAGGATTTCTTTACACCATGTCAGACCTCAGTAGTTTTTTCCTTTCTTATAGCCAGCACACCCTTCCTGCAACAGAGGTGGCTGATGCCCGAGGATCAGCATGCTGATGTGTATTAGTTCAGACACACTCTCAGGGGCTCTCTTTCCAGCTGTTGGGAGGGTGGTGAGTTACACTGCAGACTCTTCACTGCAGATACCAGAGCCTGATCTCTTCATTCAGCTGTGTGGACACTCACTGTGTTCAGACCCATGGATGGTTTGCCATACCAGGAGCAGTATCACAGCTGCTTTTGAAGTACCTCCAAACTGTCACAAAGCTTAACTAAACACGTCTGAAGCTACTGCTGTATACAAATGTCTCTTCAAGGCCACATTATTACAGTGAGAGTTTTGGGTTCCCTGCTGTGGGTAATCTGTCAGTGCAGGTTACTTAAATTGCAGTTGCTTAGATCCTTGCAGACTGATGACTGTCTATCTTTCTGAGCCCTTGCTTTGGCTTCCTGTCAAAGTATGTTGTTTTCAAAGTCCTCTAGCTCACACTCAAGGAAAGAAAGAAATGTGTCACAGTCAAATTCAGTGCTAGGGCCCTCCTTGTGGAAGAAAGAGCTAATGAAGTGTTCTGTATCATCCCTGCTGGAAACCCCACCAAAGGAGACTGGAACTGTCAAGGGAAGAGTGCGGCCAGTGTATGCTGCCTCTTGCCTCCCTGGCAGCCTGGATGTGAATTAGAGCATCTCTGGCCTGCATTTCAGAGGACAGTCAGACTTTGGTAGCACCACAGTGTAGGAACATAGTTGTACCTCTCAAAAACCTCAGCAAAGGAACTGCCAGGCCATTGTGTCCATGGCTGAGCTCTAAGGGAGGAGTACAAAGTTTTGTTTGTTCCCACAGCCTTGATCTCAATCACTGTGATTGAGGGCACTTTGAAGGAATGTGTCCTGTCTGCAAACCCCCTGACTAATGCAGTTAAAGATGCTTTGTCTGTCTCATTATTCAAGGAAAGGTTTAAGGGACTAGGCTGCCAGTATGCTCAGCCTAGCAAGAGCAGTAAAAAGAAGCAAGGAGTTTCTTCTCTTGCCCCCTAGCATCCACCCAGGCCACAATTATTCAGGCACAGCATTTCCCAGCACAGAAGGATGCACCAGGCAAGTGCCCTGATCCTCAGCTGCTGGAGCGGGGACACTGTGTGTAACGGGTTAGCAGCCCATGCCCCTTTCCTACCCACAGAAATATTTAGCCCTTGAAATACTCTGATTTCTGTCCCTGCTGATAAGATTCCAGGCAGGCAGAAGCTGCCCTAACCCTGAAGTTGCAGCAGCCTTGCTTTGTTGATGCCTGGAGAGGGACGTTTTGCTGGGCCTGGAGGAGCCCTGCAGAACTGCAGTGGCAGCTGCGTGGTGCCCGCCGAGAGGCCCTGTCAGCTGCAGTCTTTGTCAAAAGATGGAAGCAGCTTCCTGTTGACCCATTTTATGGGTGAGTAAGATATAATCAATATAAAGTAAACGTAAGGATCTCATTGGGAAAGGGTTTATCTGGGCTGTTGGGTTTTTTTGCTGTTTGCTGGTGTGAGAGGGCTTTCATACAATGTTGCACGGGGGATGGCTGAGGAAACAGAGAAGTACAGTGAGAGCTGACAAAACATTTCAGTCCCTAAAACCAACAAAGTAATCTGTAATATCAATCTAGAAAATAATATGTATCACCTCCTTGCTGCCTACTGTCTGTGACTCCAGATGAGTCAATTAGTTTTAAAAGCTTCCCTTAGAAAATGTAAATATCAGGACCTTTTGTCTGGTTTTGGGCCATCACAAAGAGCAAAGGGAATACTCAAGGTTGCCTAGAGATTGAGGCATTGTCTAAAAGATTTTCTTAATGCTGGGATGTGAATTATAAAAACAAACCCAAAAGTAGAAGTGTCCCTGGGAGGTCTTTGGCTGCAAACCCCTGTAGGCAGGATCAAAGACACTTAGGTTGCTATTTCTTTAACTTACTTATTAGTTTGAGTTAAGTAACATGGACTAAGACATATTTATGTATTGCTTTGTAGCTGGCTGGAGATACATGTATATACATATATATTTAAACCTTGATATTTCACAAACAAGTGATTTTTGCTGCCATTAAAATAAAATGTTAACCTTCTCTTAGATGAAGCAGAAGCAGCAGAATGAAGACTCCTACTCCAATGTTAATTTGTTGCACTGTATCCAGAATGGCCAGTTAGAACAGTTTCCTAGGAATCTACTGCTATTTGTTATTGTGCAAAAAGTTCTAGTCTTGCATTGCCTTTTTATATGAAGTGAGAAGCTGGCAGGTTCAGCAGGCAATCCATGTTTTTCATTCTTTTTCAGGTTTCTGACCATGAAAATTTTGATATTGATAATCCATTCATTAATTAGATTTTCTTGCATCACACTGCCAACATACCAAGTATACTCAAAATGCAAGTAAAAATGTAAGTGATTTCACTCCAAAAGCCAGAAATCAAACTACATAATCTCTAGCGTGGGGGTACTATCTGTCCTCAGTGTAATGAGTACCTTTAATTGCCAAAATGCTTCTTTTAAGTCTAGGGTACCAAAAAATAAGAGTAGGTTCTTGATGTCTCAAAGAATGAGAGTAAATTACTTTCTCATTGAAATTTAGGCAACAACTCTGTTGTTGCTGCAACACAGGGGGCTGGGTTCAGGGCTGCCCTTGTTTTGCACAGCAGGTAATCCCCAGTTGTGCAGAAGGGAAGGGAGCCATCTGCTCACCCTGCCCAAGAGCTGTGCCTGAGCTGCCCTGGAGCCTCAGTGCCACCCCAACCCTTGGGACAAGTCCCCACCTGTGCCTCTCTGGGGCTCTGTCCCCTGAGATCGTCACAGATCACCCCCAAGGTGGTGCCGACTGCCTGCTGCCTGTGTAACACCAGCTGTGAGACAGCAGTCTAGACCATCTCTGGCAGAGATTTATCTAACCCATTCATTTTAAAGTTCTGATATAGAGTCTTAATTACCCTTCAGTTGGGAAAGTTCACACAAATCTTCCCTGATGTACATGGAATCTATTATTTTCCAGAGCCTGCCCTTCTAGAGGTCACAGGGAGCAACTGATCTCATCGCCATCCTTGATTGCCATTCTCCTTTGTGGAGGTAAGACTGTAATCATGTCTTCCCTCAGGCTTCTGTTCCTGTGACCCTTTCTCAGAGGGCACATCTTTCTAAATGTCTTTCTATTTTTGCCGTCCCTTTCCAGCATTTTCCTAATTGCCTCTCTCTTGCTCACAGCAGCACTCAAAACTGGATACAGCCAGTACTGAACAGTGGTTTGATTGCTCTCCTGTGTCTTACATGTCATTTTACTGTCAACACATAACAGCAAAATATTTGCCTTTCTCTGTAACTTTTCAGTGGGGAAGTACACAATTTGGCCATCAAAATTTGAGCATTCTCTAAACAGCACTGAGTTGGCTTTTTTCTGAGCTTCGTCTAGCAGAGAGGAAAAGGTGTAGAGACTTCCACGAGGAAAAGATATGCTGGGTGCTTTAGGTTTACCAAAGTAACACAGGGAGAACAAAAAGCTGTGGATAGATAGATAGATAGATACATAGATAGATATATGGATAGATAGATAAATAGATAGATAAATGTGTAAACTTAGTGCGGGGACACCTTTGAAAGATTTATGTATATATTGAAACATTGGGTTTATATCCTCTGCTTGTATAAAACGCTTTAACTTCCCAGCATCAGTTTCTCCAGTACATTATCACGGATACAGGATAACATAACAGGATAACAGGGTTTCAAGATCCGTGTGAGGTCTGTGCTGCTGGTTAAGCATGAATGATAAAACACCCTTTTGCACAACCTCCTTTCTTGCCCATCAGACTCTTTCCTAATAGAAAGTCACAAAGAACACCTGCTTGCAGAGATTGATCAGTGTCCTTGCTGCAGAATTCCCTTTTTGTCCTGTGACTGTGAACACATCATTCAGTGGTTTGTCCTGTATTGCCAAAATCACTGTCATTTGAGGGCTAAATTTTTGAAGATGCTGATTTCTTGCACTATAATTTCTGAATGACTGAACAGGATGTGGGGAAATGTTTAAGCTCCAGAGGTTCTCAGTGGTGACAGTTCCCAAGTTACAGAGCACACAGAAGAGAGGGGTCTGTAACCTGGTATCCTTACTCTGCTCTTGGGATGGTAGGTGTAACACCCTAAGGATGACTTGTAAGAACTTGAACTCAGAGGCTCAAATACAGTTATGATTGGGGTGTTCTTAATGCCACTTTTACGCATTTATCTTGCAGAAGTTACTGCCTTTTTTAAAAGTTACAGGGCTACTTTTTAAAAGTTGTAGGGCTAGTTTTCATTCTTAAGATTTCATTTCATTCCAGAGATGGAGATGTTATCCATAATAAAGTATATAAGTGAAAAGGAAAAAAAAAAACAGCCCAGCACCATTACAACTGGGTCTAGAAGCTGTTGCTTTTAGCTTAGTGAAGATGATGGCAGACATCTGAAGTATGTTTCATTTTTGCTGTGCTCCAGATGCAATGTGTGACAGCCAGGAGGGAGGCAGGGCTGCAGGGCTGCTGGTGCCTGTGCTCAGAGGCTGCTGAGTGCAGCTCTGACAGGCTCAGCTCCACGGAGGGCTTAATGAGGAGCTGCCGAGTGGGCTGTGAACTCATCAAACCACACTAACAAGACTTTGCTGGAAAGCTCCTTACATCATCCGAGTGTGCATGAGGGATGAGCAGTGTGAGCAAAACCACAAATCTCTTTATAAGCAGAGCTTTATTCCTAACACAGTAATTAAGCAGTAATTAGAAGTTTCGTGAGTAATAGGAATAGTTGTGGGAAATTAAGAGTTCTTGTCCACGGGGAAAAATCGCATAGTGCCAGCATCTCAGAGGGGTGGAAAAAGGCTGCAAGTAAAGCTCAGATATTTTGCTCACATTAGGAGCAATTCCAAATGAATTTCCATTCTTAATTTATGAACATTTGAACAATTTATGAAGCATTTATTTTGAAGTAAATAATAATTTTTTTCAGCTCTGCTGTAAGGTCACTAAAATGGAGAAAAATAGAACCACAGAATTGTTTGGGTTGAAAAGGACCTTAAAGATCATCTAGTTTGAACCCCCCTGCTGTGGGCAGGGACAACTTCCACTAAAAGGCCTTGAATGCTTTCAGAGATGGGACATCCACAACTTATCTGGGCAATAGTTTTGACCTTAAAATATTATTTTTCTGAATTTTTGCTAAAAGAAAGACAATTTTGCAGTAGCGATACATAATCCATTGTAAAACTTGTTAAAAAAAAAAAGAAAATATCAGTGCTTGAATGTTGAGTTAAAAGATTCTGAACTTGACTTCAGACAGAATCACTTCCAAACTGATATGTAAATATACCTGTATTTATTTTAATTTCTCTTCCTCTGTTTCATAAGCAACTCTCTGCCCACAGTGTCATGCTTGTAATTCCTGTTAGACAATAGTACAGCAGCATTCAGTTATCAGGGTTGTGCTGGATTTGGGACGTGCTTCCTGTCAACTGTTGTGCATAATGATTCATGGTCCCTCCTCACACAGAGCTGGGCATCTCTGGATGTCCCCAGATTAATTTGCTGTGAGTAGTTCATTTGGTATGATTTGTAGAAACAGATTATATTAACAAAATGCCATATAAACCCAACTTGTATTGCATGCTTGCATACAGTGTTCATGGCTTCAAAATACTATTTATTTTCCAAATTGTTGAGAATAAGTAGTTATAAGGAACATCCTGCCTTTAAGCAGGGCCTAAGATGAGAATCCTTTGGGGAAGACAAGTCCAGTAAATTGATTCTAAAAACATAATGTCTGATACAACTTTTATGAATACCATCAATCACCTCTGCTCCATTTTATCCTCAGCTTTTCTATCTTGGTCTTTCTCAGCTTTAATTTTTAAGTCGGAAAGTAATTGCAGTCAATTCTTCTGCTTCTATTTCTGTCTTACCTGTTCACAGTTATGTTTTTATTAACAGAAATTGTTAGCAGTTTCAAATGGTGTACAAACTTTCTAAAGAGAAAATACCTATCGAGATCGTTAAATACACAGCACTGATAGAGAGATGGTCCTGAGCCTGCTTCTGGCTCCCGATGCAGCAGCTCCATCCTGGTATATCAATTTGTATCCCATCATTTTGCAACAGCCACAGTTCTGCCTGAGAAAGAGAGTCCTCCAAGACTGAAAAGCCCCTTGCTTGAGGCTGGCCATATGGCCATAACCCAAAGCAAACCCGTGCCACATCTGAGGTGTCATCCCAGTTAACTGGGCTAAGGAAAAGGCACAAAATGACATTCAATTATTTTTCTTGCCTTTGGCATCCTGCATTGAGCAAAGCTCACACAAGGTGAAAGCCAAAATTTGTATTTATCTTCTTTCTTTAAACTGATTCTTGGGGGCTTTTTTCTTGTTTACTTTCTAGCAATGTTTTTTTTGTGCACAATGTTTTTAATGTGACGTTCTTAATTTATAAGCACTTAACTTTTAATTCCCATTCTGAAAGCTTTTATATTTAGTTCTGATTTGCCTGCCTCATGTATAAATGAAATTTTCTTAACTAACACTACTCCTATTACTTTCTTTTACTTAGATAGCAGACTCTGTCTTAGGGACCTTCTGGTGGTTCATCCTACAGGATGTAGACTTCGAAAATTGCTTTGTTGGAAGTTAAAGGTCCAGTCTCCTTTTTTTTCTATTTTTTTTTTTTAGGATATGTCCTGTTGTGATTTAATTTAGAAAAAACACTTCTGCTTCCCTGATTCACATCAGTACATCCCAAAAAGAAAATTACTAGCATAAAATGATGTTCCTATGACATTCTGTAATTTTTTTTATATCTTCAGGTGTGGGATTTTTTTTTTGTTCCGTGCTGGTTGATCCAACTGCATCTGTTTGCTTTTTAGTCTTTAATTTATGTTGGGCTGTAAACTGTCCAAGTAACAATTTGAGTGATGCAGCAACAGAAGGTGACCCAGATTACACAACACTGTACGCTAATGCCAAGTCTTCTTGTTTAATGGCAGCTGCTCAAAGCTTTGTGTTATTGCTATTCACATGCAACAGACACAAATCAAACAGCCTCCTCAGGCACACATCCCGCAGATCTTCATTTTAAACATGTTCAAGAGCTGCTGCTTCTCATACACACACAGCAGCCTCACCAGCTGAGGCCATTTAGCCTCCTTGGCTTGTATTTACTCTCAGCCATCTGACACAATTATCAAGGAAACCCATTGTGACTTCCACTATTTTGCACACTTCTGTTTATGTGGAAGTTTGCCGAGAACACTTTTTCTCTATAAAAGTAGTTGGACTTTCATGCTCCCTCATAATGGACGTATTTACAACACCAAATACATCACAGTTGTTTAATAACTGCGTTCTCTAGAGGCTGAAATTAAAAAAAAAGTATATATAATAAAGCAATACTACTGAAAAATGTAACATGAACAGTTTAAGCAGAGGATAAATTAGTTTAGATTTCAATCAGAAGGGTTTAGATTTACTGAATGAGTGGTATCAAAAAGCAGACTTTAAAGTATAGGTACAGTTCTAGCAGAATAATTTATTGCTGTACCTTGAATATGTGAAGCAACAAAATGCTTTCATTCCTTATTTAAAAAATAAAAAACTTGAAGCACAGAGATCAGGAAAGCTATCAAGCAATGAGTTCATATAACTTAGTTTCGTGGACCAAATCTTTTTGGCATCTCCATCAAATTTTTAAGGCCTTCTGACAACACAAGCTTTCTGCTAGAAGTGCATGTCTAACCATCTCCCCAGAGGACATGTCAGAACAATAAGAAAAAGTGCAAATCTTACTTTTTAAATGGATGAGCAGCAAAAAACTGAGGTAGAAGATGAGTAGAGAGTTAATTCTTGAATGAGCCATATTCATCTTGATAGGACATCCTCTGCCGAGTTGCCTGTCGTCCAAAGGGCTGGTGCTGATCCTCACTGCTTTCTCCCCATGTCTGAAGCTAAGGGCACACCCGGGGCACCCAGCCCCCTACGAGCCATCTCTGCCCGTGCCCCTCATCAGCCTACTCCCCGCAAACCTGCAGACTTTGATTCAAAAGGCTGTTGTGCTTGTTAAGGTTTTACTTCGGCAGGTCCGAGTGGTTTTTCAAACCCGGTGCAGATTTGTCTGGGAGCCGGACTGGAGTCTTTCCCCGGCTGTGTGCTGGGGACGGCGCGGGGAATGGTGTGCTCTGCTCTGCCTGGCTGGCCCCGCACCGCAGCCGCGGCACAGCGCTCGGAGTGCCCAAACCTGATCGCTCATTGTCTGCCAGCAAACCCCGGCTGCACGGCACTCCTCCTAATTCACAGTGCGAACACTTGGCGTTTCCTTGCACTGTCAGCTCACAAACACTTTCTGCTTTCTGAGTTTTTTTTCTGCTATCTTACACCGTTAGCACATGAAGTGAAAAAGTGAAACATCCCCATTCTCAGTCTTTTTAGATATTAGTTAGATATTAGCCTGTTCTCTTCCTCAGTATTATTTTTTTGTTTTGTTGTTATTGTTTACACTGGATTCACTAAAACGCACACTCCTGGCAGCTGGCACAGGACCTCTGAGCTTCATCAGGTTGTGTTATAATCTTGAACTGCTCATGGAGGAGCCGGTCACTTACAGGACCAGGAGGTGTCATAGCAGGATCGATAAGAGAAGGGGATGGCAGCAGGGGCTGGACTCCATTTGTTTATAGCCAGGGCTGGTATTAAACAGCAGTGGCTGGTGTAGGTGCCATCAGCCTGCCCGCACTTGGGGGAGCCTTCCCTAGCTGCCACGGCGGCTCCTCAGCCCTGCACGGCACAGGAATGTCCTGTTTGTGCCCAGCATTGTCTCAGTGTGCAGTGCCTCATCCATGGATCACAGCTATGTTCACAGATAAAATCCTTGTCCTGGTCTAGCGGAAGGGAAGGTGAGGGCAGGCAGCAGCAGCCCCAGGAGCTGTATTCATCCCGTGATCCAGTACAAACTCTGGCCCTCTGGCACCTCACACACCCAGTTCGTGTGTCCACTGTGGGGAAGCTGTGCCACAACGATGATTGCCACAGTGCTATTCTGGCTCTGAGGCCCAGACAGAGATGAGCTGCCTCTTTGGCAGTGAATCTCCTCCTTCCATCACATTCACCTCTACCAGTCCTCCTGGGCCTTGGCTCTTGGCACTTGCCCTCCTTGCTTCAGTGAGAATCCAGGCATTCCCAAGCCCAGGAACAACCTGAAAAATCTGCTTGGTCATTGCTACGTTATGTTACTGTCAAACAGGTAACACTCAATACATTTGGTGTTGTGTTTGTGCTCCCCACTTCAGCAGAATGTTAATCCCCAGTTCAGGAAGCCTTTGATAATGAGTTTAACATTACATGTACACTTAACTGAGCAAAGTACAAGCTGAAAGTCAAGCATATGCTGAAGGCCTCAGATGAGTAGGGAGCAGACTGTTGATGCCAACATGAATCCACTAAAGCTGTTTATAATAGGTAGGTACTTTCACATCAGTCATTAAGCTCAGTGAACTGATTAATTTTAAAATGTCTCCTGCAGCAAAGCTCCTCCTTGTTTCCCATCCCGTTCATGAGTAGCTGCACTTACCCACTGCTGACTTTGTGGCACATCTTTCCAGACCGTCTCTTCCTTCTCCTGGCACCAGCAGCTCTATCATCTACTTCCCAGGAAGCCTCCACTCTCCCACTCTCCTGAGCCTCCGTACTCTGTTCACCAGCTCTGGTCTCTCTGATGGCAACCCAGGCTGGATTTCCTGGCCAAATGTCATGGTCTATGAGCATTACGATGAACAGGGGTCCTAGTGAAAAGTACTTAGATAACTATCAAGTTAAATATGATTAAGTGGCTAATTGTAATTTTCAGCTCTTTCAATTTGTAATCCCCTTTCTTTTATATATACATTTATAGTTGTTTGGAAGTTTTCCTCTCCTTGCCATCTGTCTACTTAGTTTCTGTTTGAAATTATCCAGTAAGAGATATAATCATTACAACGTGAGCATGAAAATATCACTCTGTCATTTGGGAATTCTTCTGTTGGGCTAAATTATGCAGTTTAGCTCAGCGCTGATTGCCTGCTTCAAGTGCATTATTATTTAAATTTGTCACTATATAACTTACCTAGAACAACAATATTTTCTGAATTCATATACTAGTCAATTTAAAAAATAAATCCTGTGAGTATTCAGAAAGATAGACCCCAAATTTAAGCAAATACAAAGTTTTAAATTCTGAGGAATATATGGTAAGTACTGCAAGAAAACAGTCACGCCTATTAAATCTGGATATTTTTCTGAAAAATGCACTAGTACTTGTAAAATCTGTACTCTAAGCAAACTTAGCACTTCTCTGACATATGGATATGCCACCGATTTGAGAACTTAAATGTATTGTGTGAACACATATGCTGACATTGGAATTAAATACTCTGCCATGTAACTCTGTGGTAATTACAAAACATACAGCAAGTGCATGAATACATCCTAGGCCTTTTGAAAGTTATTAAAATATAATCACTTTCAGAATAGCCAAAAGAGCTGCTTTTTTAAATCTGTTTGAAACTTAGCTCTGCATTTCCCAATGCCTTTTTTCAAATGTTTCTTCTTCTTCGTGAGCTAATCATATCCCAGAATTTAATGGGGAATAAACTAAATTAACTTATCACTGCCCTAATTCCTTGAAGTTGCCTACAGGAGGAGGTTTGAATTTCTGCATGCATATCATTTGTACATGATGAAACATAACATCTAAATGTAATTTCCATGCTTTCTCAGTAGAGCTTAGCTTTGATGAGATTCTGCAGTCATAAAAGTCAGAGGCTATGCCATTTTCTCAGGGAAAAGGGGTTTGTGTTGTCATTTGCTTTCACTTAAGTGCTGCCTTTTTTGTTCTGATTTCTTCTGTGCAATAATAACATAGTGGTGTGGTATCAGACTACACTAGTCAATGTCATCTCTTCTAAAACATTTTCTTGCAACTCTGTCCAACTAATTTTATTATCTAGCATCTTTTGCTTCCTGATATAAGCAGTGTTTTCAAGTTTCAGATGACAGCAGAACTAATTACTTGTGTATCTTCTGCCTCTCACTGCTAGGCTTGTTTTCTGATTGTTCAGTGTTGCTCCAATTTAAAGTGCAATTTTTATTGGCGCCATCCTGTGCCTTCTAGGTCAAATATATTTACAGGTGATTTTCCTAAGTAATTGGTTCTTCTTTTCCAGTCTGTAGAGTGTTCTGGTTGTTTTAATGTAAACTACAAAATGAACAGAAATTAGAATAGTTAAGTAATTCATGTAAAGTGTAAAAGATGCAAGTGGAAGATGTGAGTTTACAAAATGCCTGATGCTGACAAACCTGAAGCTTTTATTAAATCCCTTTGTTCACTGGCAAGTAAGGCACTGGTAATAGTCAGGAACAGGTGGGTGATTTCATGGAAGAGTGGGAGGGTGACTGAGCTGAAGATAACATTTGCCCTAGCGAGGTTCTGGATACACAGAACTCAGCTGGACAGTGGCCCTTTGCGACCCACTCAAACTAGATGTGTTTTCCACAGGTGCTCCCTTCCCACGGTATATTCCTGTGATTCTCTGAATATAGCATTAGATTTCCTGCACAAGCTCCGGCCCGTATTAGCTCAGTCCCCAGTTTTGTATACCTAATGCAGAAAGCCTCCATTTAAAAAAAACCCCATTTTTCCTAGGGTCTTTGATTTTCTTACTGATATTCAACAGTGCTTCTTGTGTACATCTTCTCTTAAGTTGTTGCTGAATTTCATCAGAGATGAAATTGGGATTCTAAATTTCACTGATGTTCCCAGTTCACCAATGGGAGAGCTTCATTTATGAAAAACTATGGAGCATAAAAGCGTGAAGTCTCTCTGGTCTGACATCATGGTTTGGGCATTAAAATACATTCTGAAGTATTTATTGAAAACTCAGGATGATGGAGTTTCCTAGAACAATCGACCTGACCAAATCATCCAGGTCATCTTCCTGTTTATGGTACTTTATGTACCGCTTCATTACACAGCTCATAGATTTTTTTTTTCTTTAGCTTGTTGCACTTTGGGTAATTATGAATGGGCAAACCAAGGCAATGGATAAACCAGTATGAATAAGGGATGGCTAAAAGGTCTTGTAGATAGAGAGTTGTATTGTAAGAGGAAGCTGTTTATCTCATTAACAAAGCCACTGTAGATCTATTTGCATTTTAATTAGGCTCCTTGCAACAAGAACGACTCTTCTGATTGCATTGATTTCCTGCAGCATTTGCAAAGTTAACCACCCACAGAAGAACTGGGCAAGAGAGAACAGGAATCTCTTTTGATCCATACTTTTCCATAGACAAATATTTTATGACTATATTTAACTTCTTAGTCTATAAATGTTACTTCTTTTGAGCTTTCTTTTAGTTTTTATTAGGGTGTAAAAATATTTGGGGTTTTGAACTCTTGCTTTGCTCCTTTTCTTTCTCTGCTGGAGTAAAGCACCAGAGCACAAGCTTCCAGTTCTGTCCATTTTCAGAGTATTAATGGTTTTATGAAACTGAAGGGCTTTATCTGGAAATGTAAAATTATTTTGCAAGACCTGCCAAGCATATTGCTTCCTTAAATGTAATAGACTTTTGAAATTATGACTACTTTTTTGATTCTCATGGTAGCTAGCCACTTTCCTACTGAGTGATGAGGGATTTCTACCTGCCAACCTAAAAGACAAATTTAACCAAAGATTACAGGAGTGTCAAGCTAATTTGCTCAGATATATCTAATTTTGGATGTGATAGAAATGGTGGGAGCAGTAAAAGCTGGTTTGGTTTTCACATGAAGTCTCTTCTGAGTATTTCACACTTAGGTGGGCAAAACAAAGTGCTGTGTAAGGCAGGACAGGATTCCCCTGGGACCTGCAGAAGTCAATAATGTGTGTGATTCACTTATTCTTATCTTTGATGAACTTTAGTGAAGTAACATGTTTTTATCACACTGTGTGTGGCTGGGAAGCAGGGATCAGGGAAGTAGGGAAGCAAGAGGCATCACCAGGGAAGCAATTTCAATCAGATGAATTCTAGGTCAGGTCTTGTCAATGCAGATGAAAATTGGCAATTAGTATTCTGTACCTTGCTGCTAATGAACTGTCTGATCAGGAAGTTTCTGTCTGTACCAATAAACTTCTTGGGAGTGTCAAGGTTGTAGGAGTGCTTGAGAAAATGAGGCAAGTCGTGTTTTTACAAAAGCTTATATTAAGATTATATAATTAATAATTATATAATTATAAAATTAAAAGCTTATAAAAATAATGTTAGTATCTAAAGGGGTTGTACATTTATTTTTTCCTCTATGCTTTTCACTTCAGCAGACTAGACATGTTAACAGTCTTACAAATCCTCTTCTAATTCTCTTTTAAACTTCCTTCAGAGTGAGGTAACTCATCCTACAAACCAGAAAGACCTAAACGTGAAAGTATTGGAATTAAATTGCAAATCCAATCTGTTACAGAAGACAGAGTCAGGTCAGCCACAGTTTCAAAGATATTTGGAAAAGATTTACACAGGTTTGTAGCATGATTTCACCTGAGCAATACAAAGTGGTTTTAGAAGGAACTGAGACCCAACAATTCTATCAGGCAACAGTGAGAGGAAGAGAAAGGGCAAGACTCAGGAAGGCAGGATTAGTGACCAAAAATGCTTGATTTTAACACACACTTTGTATGTAAACATTTTACTTCTAGTAAACACTGTAATTGTCCTGAGGACAGGGCAGGATGGTGATCACAGTCATGGAGAGGCTGGGAAAGAGGAGATGCTTCTAAAACTGTTGTTTGAATTTTGGTCTTTGCAAATAGAGAAAGGTGACAACACACCTGATTTCACAGGCCAAGCACTGGGCTGAGGGACAGGAAACTATTTCTTTCCCTGTTTTTTGCTTCACTGTACTTGCAGTGGTAAATCATTTTAAGGTAGTGAAATTTGCCATGCAAAACACCATTAATACTCAAAAGTAACTTTTGTAACAGGCAAATACAGAAGTTTCTTCATTTTTCATCATCTCTAATATTCCGTATAATTTTTTTCCCTTTTCTGTATTCAGTCATTGTATACTGAGTGTGACAAGGTTTTGAAAAGCATCTGACAATTTGGATCTCCTGGATTTGCAGGTTTTCAGTTAAAGAATGTGACTTCCAGAAAGTGCAAAGCAAAATTTCCCTGTAGGCATCTCTGAAGTGTCTCAGTGTGGATCCTGGCAAGCACTGAATTCCTCTTGGAAATCTTGGCCTCTGTGTTAAAGTATTAGATAATATTATGGGAACAATAAGCAGCAGTAGGTGCCCCAAAGGGATTTCAAGTTTCTGCTGAGATTGGGTAAGACAGCATTCATCTTAATGCCAATGCCTTTCTCAAAGGCTGCAGTTTTGTACTGAACTAAATCTTGAAAGTTTGTCAGTTTGAATTACATTGTTCACAAGGTAAAATGAAATATTCTGGCTTCCAAACTTGTGCTGATTTTGATTATCTCACACCTAGTTCAACCACTGGTGGTGACGCTGACCTCAGTGATGATGATGTATGTGATGTCACCATGATCCCATGCCAGTGAAAGGAAAACACCCCCTGGGTGGAGGTGGCACAGTTTGGCCTCTAAGCATCATGTTGGATGTGAAAGGGGGAAGGAGGAGACCTCCTACTGTAACTGACTTATATTCTTCAAGTATCCAGAAAGTCCCTCAAATCACCAGGTAGTTTGTTGCTGAACTGCATCTTAATTTTTTTTGTGTGGGCAAGCTGAGATCTTTGCATATGTTGAACTTCACACAGTGCTTTCCATTTTCCTGGATATCAAGTATTTTTCATGTTTTTTCTTTTTTTTTTTTTTAATGGCATTTTTATAGTAACTTCTTCCAATACACTGAAAGCCTGGGTGAATATGGTTGTTGCACATGGGCAGCTGCTGAGAGGTCTGGTTCTTTACACCCCATTTTGCCTTTTACACCAACATTCACCAAACATAGTTTTGTGGGACTAAGAATTCTAAATCTGAGAGTTTCTGGGGTACAAGTATTTCCAAGCCAGCACTTCTACTGTAATTACAGTTATCAAAGAAACAAGATTTTGTTGTCAGAAACTGCATCTTCAGTGCCTTGACTATAAGCAAGTTGTTTGAAAAAGGCATGTTCACAGTAAAACCCAAGAGATCCCCACAGCAGCATGTCCTGTATGTGTTGCAGCAGCTCCTCGTGCTGGCAGGGTAAGATTTCCTCTTAGCTTTCAACTGCACTGAGAATTGAGGATGTTACCCTCTGGTGAGACAGAGTGATGAGGAGCTCCACATCCCCACAGCACTTTTGAAAGACTTTTAGTCCCCAGCTAAACCTACGGGCATGGCTCACATGCCTGAAGAACAGCAAATGCTGAGCTCTTTCAAAAATGTAGCCCTGCAGGTTGCTAAATGAACTGTAGTCTAAAAACACAGCTCATACAGCTCACTCGTCCAAAATAAGATTAATTGGAGTGAATGAAACAGTCTCTGGCAGCATCTGACTACTGAAGAATGGATAAACATGAGCCATGTTAGCCTTGACCCTCCTCAACTCCTGCAGCAGCAAAGTCAGACTTCAGTATTTGATGAAGTAGATTAATATAACATGTCCTTGTATAACACTGTCTTTAAATAAACTGGGAAACCAATAACCCACAAGAATTACACCAAATTCCATTCTGACATGGCAATCACAACTGTTCAAGAAATGGAATTCACTTTCTGAAGGCTGGGCATGCAGGATGGACTGTATTTACTCTTCCCTCCATAAGAAGCTATGGAAATAATGAGTCTAGTAGGCTGCACTATTTGTGCTCACTCAGTGTGACTCTCTAACAGTTTGGCATTTCTTTAGGACCATGCTTTCTTTGTCAGAAGCCACAGTGATTGTAAGAATAGGTTTCATACTTGTAATTCAAGACAGGAAAGAAACATTTTCTATCTGGCCAAATTGATACAAATTTTACATGCTCTGTAGCAACAATAGGTGAATTTATCCACTCACATTTATCATGAGCAAAAGTAAGCACAATTGTTTTGTACTGTATGCCACTTGAATGTGACAGCTCTTTTCCAAACACTGAGCAGAAATTCAAAGTTAGACAAACCACCTTGTCTTTGAAGTGGAGCTGGGCAGAAATTTTTGAAGCATTTCAGAAGGAAGAGGGTGAGGTTTTGTACTTTATTTCCCTGTGTGTTTTGTGCGTGTGTGTAGTTGTGGGGATTTTTTAAGCATATTTTACTTAAAAATTGCTGGAAAAAAAGTTTTGGCAATTTTAAAAGGTATAACCTTCTTGCTATTTTTTTTCCTTTGAACAAGTAAAATAATTTTAAGGTGTTTTGAAAAGTTTGAAACATAAATTGTGATTCCTCCAACCAAACCTTTCAACTAATCCAAGCCACTTCTGTTATCACATATTTTCAAGGTAATAAACAAATATTAAAGATTTCAGTCTGTGGTGTAGTTCAGAAAAAGAAAAATATTTTCAAAGGAGAAGAAAGCAATCTGACTCCCAGATTTACTTTGAAGTCTCTTCTCCATGTCTTGATTCAAATAACATGGACTAGTGCAAACAGAATTTAAAAAACAGTCAGAAGAAGAAAAGTAGTAACAGATCTTGAGCATGTAAAGGCACCCAAGTTCCTTTCAGCTACAGAACCCAACAGCATTAAAAGCACCCATGGTTGTTGTGGCTGGGGTTGGCAAACAGATGGGTGGCATAAAATTCAGCTACAAGAAAGGATGAACCATAACTGCACCAGAAGGAAAGCAAGTAGCCTTTTGAAGGGTTACAGTGCTCTATCAGTTTTGCCTAATAAAGGAAAATTAATTCACAAACTGGTTCTCCCCCTCAGTTGTTTTGGAAATGAATGCTTCTTTCCAAAGAACATTACTCTTGGGATTGTGACAAACTACACCAAAAGAGACATGTACAACCAATCATACTGTACTGAAATTCACTGAAAGGGGTTTAGCCCCAGTGACACCCCAGGCAGCCCGCTGGTTTGGTTCATTTTTTCATTTGGGAAGGTCACTGTTACAAGGCAATTGTTACAGGATTTCATAGGGTTACACTTCCTTTGGAATGACCACAAGAAGTTCTCTTGCTACTGCATTTATACAGACATTTTACTAACTCAGTTGTCATTGAATTGTTGTTAAGTTTTTTATTTGGTTAGTATCACTCCTTAAAAATAACTTACCTTTAGCCATTTCTTGTACAAGCTGGCTGTTTATGTGCACTGGATTGCTAACAAAGCAGAATTAATTCTGTATTTCCTTATTTTTCTTGGTTAAAACACCTTTTCTGTGCTGTGTGCTTGCTTTTTTGACTGGAGGCGTGTTTGTCTTGCTCCAGGCTTTTAATAGTGGCCTCAAAGCCTAATTAATTTACTTATAATCTGCCTCTTGATATCAGAACCCATTTTCTTGGGAAAATGTTGTAATTACTATTCAAATGTAATTAAGAGAACAGATAATGAATGTCACCTAAAATAAGACAGGGTCCTGAAATTCTCACTTACAGTATAGTGTTGCTCCAGAAACAGATATAACACTTTCATTATGTAGTGTTTGTTTCTAACAGTTACACAAGACTCGTAAGCTTCATAACTGCAGCCTTTTATCCAGACTGTGAGTAAATGGGCAATACATCATGGAATATGTAAATTCAGGCAAATAAACAATGACAGTTGAAATGCTCATCTAACACTAGAGCATCCTTCAGTTTCTGCAGCTGTGTCTCTGGGGAAAAATGTATTGTAGATTAGACATACTTTTGACTTCATAATTCAAAACAAATAGCATCTACAAATTACATGGATAGTGATCCAGGAGGGTGCAGAATAGCATTTTAATCTCTCCTACACCTTGAAGTGCCCTGCCTCTGTAGCAGAGAGATGGAGTTTGATTCCCTGACAACTGTAACCATGTCGAGGTTCTTCACAAAGGGAAGGAGAAGAGCTCTGGAAAGCCTGGATAAACACTGAGCTGGTAGGCCTATCTGAGTGCTTCTAGCTGTCCTTATAATTACACAGCAGATATTATCTGAAGGCACAAAGGCTTAATAGCTGCTGGTAATTTGTCAGCTTCATGTGCTAACCTTCCAACGAATTACCATCAGCAGCCTTCCAATTTTTTTACCTCATTCAGAAACTTCTATGTATTATACTTTATTTCTGAAAAGCTTTCAATAGCAAATGTATTTTTTTTTCTCTTAAATAGAAACTACTGAGCACATTGTACACCCAGGTTTCTACAGGCACATATAGTTGTTTCTTAACCTGTGTACCAAATTCTGCTTTCTACTGGGCAATGTAAGAAGCTTTTAAACTTGGTAATTTAAATGAACTAGCTAGTTCAGTACCTCTTCCTTGTGTCATTGCAAGCAATACATTCCTGAAGACCTTGGAGGACCACAACTAGGTGCTAACCTGAACAAGAGTGGACTTTGACACCTTAGTGCCTCATTTCTTCAGCTCCAAACAATCCATACAGTGAACTAGGCAGCCCCTCAGTAAATCAGCCTGATACTATGTCAAACTTTCTCTTAAGTTTCAAAGTAGTATAAGCTAAACACTTTCTATATCATTGCAAGAGTACTAGATAAAAAGCCTGGGATCTCGAGTATAAATCAGTACAAAGCTGTCACCTTTCATGGCAGAACTCCTAACTTCATGTTCTCTATAAACTTGGATAGATAGAAGGATCTATTAATATTACATACATGAAAAGATTAGCAGTTTTAATGTAAAATGCAGCTATTTTTCTCAAGGATTAAAAATACATTAATGCTTATGGAAAGGATGGAGAGAGAGACACAGACCAGAATGGCTCTTAGGTGTATTCTGTGGCCCCACAAACAGCACCAGGTCTGACTGTAATAAAGCCTCAATTACCTAATCTAGGGGAGGATAGCTGGCATTTCCTTCTACCCAATGATTTAATTTGGCCTGTCAGCCAGGGATAATTGGTTTCTGGTTGACTGAAAAAAGTGACAGTGACATCAGCTCTCTGCTACCCTCCATGACTGAAATTGTTGTTGTCTTGTACCAGGGCCTCAGCGCTCAGGGTGCACCAGCAGCTTCACAGGTCTCTCACCAGGCAGTGCAATGGAAATGAAGCAACGTAAGATACACAGAAACCTTTTCATGCTGTTTACTCTATGCATTTTCATAATACATTTTTGAGAACTGAGATTATTTCTGTACAGGAAAGTCTGGTTGCGCTTGTTTTACTTGCTAATTTGATAATGTTGTTGCAGTTACAATGGTTTAAGGCAGTAAATAAGGCAAGATTTATTGGGAGAGGCAATACCTTTTACTAACCAGCTGATATGGCTGGAAAAATAAAGGTGATTTTGGGCACATGAAGTCTTCTCAAGGTTACGTTCTCAGAGCTGGGACACTGTTTTTATTTCGGGTGGTGACATACACCAGCTGAACTAATAAAAGATATTTCATTTCTCCCCAGTTCTTGCCTTGTTTAAAGGACAATACCTTTTTGATGCTAGTGACGTGTTATTGCAAAAGGTTTAATGTGACCTGTTGAAAACATCACCCGAAACAACAGAAAATGAATCTGTTAAGTCCTTGTTTCTTCTTTACACAGCTTCAGACAGGGGGTACAGCTTTGATTTACAGTAATTTTGTAGCACTGCTTAAGACTTACATCAGTGGAGGGCAGACAGGTATTTCCTCCAGTGCTATTCTCTTTGGTTCAGCTTTCCTCTCACCCTCCTTTCCCCCGAGCTGCCAGGCACTAGTGGATGGGGTGGAGCAGGCACAGATGGCAGGAAAATACTCAGGCAATTTCCCTCTCCCCAAGGATTTCTTCAGTTGCTATATTTTTCGAAGTGTGAAGGCAATGCAGTGCACCTGTGAATCTACCTGTAGAGCTGGCCTAGTACTGAGTTCAGAATTAACAGACCTAGCATTTCTGCTTTATTGTGACAGCAGGGAGTGTCTTGTTCCTGGCCCCTGCTGATTTCACCTCAGGGTTGCACTGGATTAGCATTTCATGAGGAAATCTGTTCTGTGGAGTCTGTAGCCATACAGCTCTCTGCAACCTCCACACTGTATGAATTCCCCTGGAAAAAGATGGCAACGGCCAAGATCGTTGTTATTCAAGTCATGTCTGCCTACAGAACCCTCCAGAGAACAAAACCCACGCAGAGGTGGTGTCCATCCTTCCCTGCACTAAACTTCCCAGACGGAACGAGGCAGGCTGATACAGTCAGAGTGGATCTGACCTCCTCTCCACGTTTCACTTGCTGCACTTCAGAGAGGAGACGAGGAGAGAAGCCTGATCAACATGATTCATGTGTCAAACATCCTTAATAGTACAGCCAGCCTCCAGCTGATTAGTGCCCCAGAGAGTCCTGAATTGAGAGACCGGGGTGGTCTTTTCATGGCCTATGTGAAAGAATTTCTTGGCGATGGTTCCAGCAATGGACTTTATTCAGCACTGTTGGCTAGAAAACCTGTTGGGAGTCTCTGGGCAATCTTATAACCCTTTCACTTCGCAGCCTAATTTAAAACATTTGTGTGTATGTGGTGATTGGCAATAAAAAACAGAAAAATCTCAGGCTAGAGGAAGTATAGGCTTTGTGGGTTCTTCCCTAGGTCCCACCCATCACTGACACATCTGGGATACAAAAAGGAAGAATGACAGCATGGGTCATGTTTCAGCAGTGTCATGCACCATGAACCCATGGCAAATTAGCTATAAAATTCCTGGAGAGAGAGACATTTACCTTAGCAAAAATGTTGTGGCCAAAGTAAAGGCAGCTGTTTGGAAGAGGATGTGAATGTATGTGCTACTAGATTTATAACTGGGTACTTACGGTGGTCAGCTCTTAAGGAATACATTGGGAATAACTGAAATAACTCAGCCAGGTATTAAAACTTGCATGCTATTTTTATGTAATTTTATTTCTGTTTAGTTGGCAGCTAACTGCTTAAGAGTTGACTCCCCATCTGCTTATTGTTTAAATAGTATTTGATTCAAGTATCCGTCATTTCTAGTTCCACTGTATCTCAGAAGGGAAGATTTTGAGCTGGAGAACAAGTATTTTAAGATGAAAGCACCTCCTCCAACACCAAACCTTCTTGCACAAAACTACTTCTTAATTTCCAACAATTCAAAACTATTTATTTGATAAACATACTGTTTTCCTGGACAAATCTAAGCAGCTGCATTTGCCAATGCTGTACAGTCTCAACATAGGTGAGCAAGTGCTTATCCTTTGATTGATGCTGTCTTTAGTTAAAGTCAGCTTTTTAACCTATGTGGGATACTCTCTTAACTGGCAAGAAAATGTAGCATGAGTAAGCTTTGGTACAAAAGGGATTAATATAGTTAAATTTTGTCTGTACCGCTTGTACTTTGTACCAACTGCAGAAGACTTAATGCTGAAAGAACCATAATGACCCGAGATTTCAAGGACATTTTGTTTCCAGAGCATAATTATTGCGGCAATGCCAGGCATGGTATTGGATCACTTAGCACTGTATGATTTTTCTTTGAACTAAATCCTTCATGTATCATAAAATAGCAAGAGAAAAAAAAAAGTGTTACCTGTGCTTGTGCTAAGTCAAAATGCCCGCTGAGCTTGTAGGGTTTGGCAATTAGCTGTAGATGCTTTGTAGACTGCCAAGGAATGACATTGTACTCAGCACAAAGTAAATAATATCAGCAACAACTGAAGAAAAAAATCAGGTAGTTATCTCAGGAAAAAACCCAAACCTTTCCCTAAGCCCCAGCAACACAGTAGAAACTGTGCAAAACTCAGGCCTGTCCCAGGGAGCACTTCCCTAGCTTGGTTATGCTTGCTGGCAAAATAGTTCTCATCAAGGCTGCATTTTCCTTATGTATTTCACTCATGAAAACTGATGAAGCACTTAGTTTTACACTTTCCAAGTGAGGGATTTGCTATGGAAACAGTAAGACCCAAGAAGCCAATTACCCACTAATGATGTTTTTGTATGCTTGCTATTCAGATTAGAGTGAAATGTAAGGCTCAGCTTAAAACTTAAAGTGCCTTGCTCTAGAACTTTCTTTTTCCATGCAAAATCGTAACAAATAAACTTATCAAATAGCAAAACTTATTCTTACAGTTTAGTACAGTTTAACTATGACTCTACAGAAATAAAAGGTGGGCATGCACAGGGAACATCCTAAAAGAGCAGATGGCTCAGAGATAAGTAGATTTTTGTCTTCAGTGCAAGAAAACCATAGTAATCTTGATTGCTCTATTTTTATTGACACCATGGTTTCACTATAGAATAACTGAATAAAAGAACTGATACTACTTTGAATATTATTTGAAATAGTTTGCCATTGAATTAATTTGATTGTAATATACTATCAAAAATGAAAAAAAAAAAATGCAAAACACCAAAAACAAACCTAAAGCCAAAGCTAAATAATTGTAGACTTGAAGGAAAATGCAGGGTGGTGAGTACAGGCAGTACAGCAACACTCAGGTGGTAACAAATGCTTTAAGAACATTCAGTATTTATATTGAATTTTATGGAAAAATGCAACACCTTCGAGTCACACTTTTCTCAGTATCCATTTACAGATCATAAATACAGAATGCACGTCGTGGAATAAAGTTTAATCCTGCATTAATCCTTCTTTAAGGCTGTCAGGAAAAACAAGCTCGTTTTCGATGTCACATTGTCACTGGCAATTGGTTATCCTGGGAGAGATGGAGCTGGAAGGAACAGAAGGCAGCGCCTTCGATACACTGAGGAGCTGCAGCCCGAGCGGGTCCCCCGAGCCGAGGGGCACCCCTGGGGTTGCTTCTTTTGCCACCCGGGAAGCGAGGAAACTGGGAATTTCACAACTCTTTACGTCAGGTGCTTCCAAACACTCAAGCAGGAAACAAATTTCAAACTCGTGTTATTGAACAGGACAACGGGAAGCACGAAACCCGGGAATTTCCAAGCCCTTATGTGGCCTGCTTCGAAGCAGGAGACAGACTCAGTGGGGTATCATGGCGCAGAGCCGGTGGCAGCTCGGCCATGCCGAGTCGCTGGCGCTGTTCGGGCGAGCTCTCCCGGTTCTTGCTCGCTATTTTTACCCTCCGGGCGGCGTTCCGGCGCTGGGCCGTGCCAGGGCGCGGCCCCCTCACGGCCCCTGTCCCGCCCGCGCAGCCGCCCCGC